>WNWK01045741.1:0-14597 GCA_009830355.1 Cherax destructor | reverse complement strand
GTCCTTTAAGTCACACAATGTTTTTAACTATCACACTACTTTTAAGACTCACATGCAGCTTTCTCCACCTGACCCAGCATTCTCCACCTGACTGTACCCTATATATATCTCCATGTTGCTCATTTTCCAGGTAGATCTGTCTGTGACTCGTTAAAGCCCACTGCGTGGGCGAAACGTTGTCAATAAAGGATCACATTATACTGCTTATGTGTTTATTTTTCCACAAAGTAGAAAGGTGTAAGGAGAGTAGGAGTTTTGAGGTTATCAGTCTCTCGGCCCGGAGTCGATGTGTTCAGTCCATCAATCTTGTAGAAACTCAGCATATGTTGTTGTATGTTCGCCGGTACATCCGGCCCGGGTCTTCTCCAAATGGTGACCCAGCATTGGCCCCCTGGGTAGAGGGTGTCATCATCTTCTTTCTTTCTTGCTGTGGCTCCCCATTATGGGGAGTGTCTTCTGACGTCGCATCTTCATCAGCAGATCTTGGTACTTCAGGCTGTGGTTCTACCTACATAGGAAGAAGGATGGGGGATAAGAAAGAAGGAAGTGAGAGAAAGAATAGCTGTAGTGGGTAGTCTTGGTCGTCGTCGGGGTTCTCCGGGGTCGTCATCGAGGGGGCGGGTGGGTGGCTAGGACTGGGAGCAGTGTCTCCAAGTCATGGGTGGCCAGGTAAACCAGCCGGGCTGCTTTGTCCTCGAGGGTCAGATCCCCAGGTGCCATCGGGAAGTGCCTGCGGCGGATGGACGACGTCGTCGCAGGACAGTCAAGCATGTAGTGAACTAGAGGCTTTGGAACCATCCGGTCGCAGTGGCGTTCGATGAGGCGCTTTGCAGTAGGGTAGCCGAGGCGCAGGCGGTGGACGCTGACTTGCAGCTCCCTGTTCAGTTTCCTCATGTTTGGTGGGGGCTCCCTACGTGTCACTCTGTCATACCAGTGCCGGCTCCGAGATGCTCCTGGTGCTGGTAGTGGGCGTCTGGCTGCCGAAGCTGCCCCCAGGTGCACCTGCCTGCGGCTAATGGCAATTGTAGTCGCAGGTTGGGCCGCAAGTGTGGCAGACTTAGCCGCCCCATCCGCCGCATCATTCCCAGCAAGGTCGATGTGGCTTGGTATCCAATTGATTGTTGCTTGCCGGCCCTGCTCGTCAAGTGAATGTAGGTCTCTTCTGATGGCGGTGAGGAGTTGGATGTTATCCTTGGGCTCCCTATGCATGATGGCCTGTATCGCCGCCCTGGAGTCGACGTGGATGACTGGAGGTTGATGTTGCTGTGTCAGACAGGGTGTCTGACACAGCAACATCTTGGGATCTTAATACAAACGAATTCTTCAACACTTGTCCAACCTTTGGACGAAGATCTACTTCGACTAGTGGATGGTACCACTATGACCCCGCCTCCTGCTGCTTCACCTCACCTGACTACAGTATATAAGATACCTCTACGGACATAGGCTGACTTTCTACAAGATTGATGGACTGAACACATCGACTCCAGGCCGAGGGACTGATAACCTCAAAACTCCTACTCTCCTTACACCTTTCTACTTTGTATTGGACTGATGAAGCCACTGTGTGGCGAAACGTTTCCTCAATAAAGATACCCAAATGTTGCATATGTGTCTAATTTATAACTTGTCGGTTCTCTGAACCATTCATCTACATACTGCTTATGTGTTTATTTTTCCAAGAATTGAAAGTAGCGTGCTTGTGAACTGTGATTAGAATGTTATCAATGGAAGTAATATGGGAAAGATCCTTTGGAAAAAAGTTTGACTAATACATGGATGGAAATGGAGGTTTTAATAAGGACTTTCCTTGTATGGGTCAGTAGGTCTGCAGCAGAGCTCTTCCAGTTTTATGTTCTTTTGATATTCCTTTAAGAAAAAATGTAGAAATAATGGATTCAAATATGATGTCTAAATTTAGAAAGTAATGTTTTGGGAATAGAGTAGTAGATGAGTGGAACAGTCTGCCTAACAGAGTCTTAGAAGCAGAAACCTTAAAGAGCTTTAAAAATAAGTTGGACAAATATAACAGTGAGTAGGATTAGCTTTGATTAGGGCCAGCCACTCATGAGGACTCGAAGCAAACTTGTTTGTTGCGAGTAACTAGTTTAATGAACACTTGTCAATGCCCACTGCGTGGGCGAAACGTTGTCAATAAAGGATCACATTATACTGCTTATGTGTTTATTTTTCCAATTCACAGGAAGAAAGAAACTCAAAAGATTAATTGATCTTTATATTTCTGAGTTTCTATGGTACCTTTGATAATATGTTTCATGTGGTGATAATAATTGTATTTGAGAAGGACCTACCGAGTATGGGCAACAAGGTACCTACTTGGAAATAAATGGTATAAAATACCGACACAATGGAAAAATAAACACATTAGCAGTATAATGTGATCCTTTATGACACGTTTGCCACGCAGTGCTTTATCGAGTCAGACAGATCTCCTGGAAAATGAGTAACATGAATATATATAGGGTATAGTCAGGTGGAGAATGCTGGGTCAGCTTTCTCCACCTGATCCAGCATTCTCCACCTGACTATACCCTATATATATTCATGTTACTCATTTTCCAGGTAGATCTGTCTGTGACTCGATAAAGCCCACTGCGTGGGCGAAACGTTGTCAATAAAGGATCACATTATACTGCTTATGTGTTTATTTTTCCAAGGTACCTACTTATTGATATATGTGATTCCCCTTAATTTGCACATGACTGTAACCAAAATCCTATTACAACTATTGCTTCATAATTCTTAAGCTAGTCATAAGTTTCCCTAAGACACTCCAATATAGAAACTGTATTATGCCAATACATCACCTTTACCATTAATATGGAAAAATAAACACATAAGCAGTATGTAAATTAGACACATATACAACACTTGGGTAGCTTTATTGAGGAAACGTTTCTCCTTTGTATGGACTGATGAAGCCACTGTGTGGCGAAAAGTGTCATCAATAAAGATATCCAAGTGTTGCATATGTGTCTAATTTACCAACTCGTCGGTTCTCTGAACCATTCATCCACATAAGCAGTATAATGTGATCCTTTATTGACAACGTTTCGTCCACGCAGTGGGATTTATCGAGTTAAAAACAGATCTACCTGGATACAGGATTTAGTCAGGTGGAGAATGCTGAGTCAGGTGGAGAATACTGCATGTGACAAAAAGCTTTAAAAAGAGATTGGACAAATATATGGGTAAACCTTTTTGCAGTGTTCCATTATTAAGTTCTGATGTGGGACAGCGATGAAGAAGTTTCTTGGCAATAGATTCAGCTATGTTGTAGAAGCCGTTGTTCTGGTTGAAGTTGTTGGGTATGCAGATAAGTGAAGATTCTAGGATTCTTCGGTATTGAGTGTTGTCTTCTCTGGCGATGAGTCTTGCGTTTCTAATATATAAACTAATTGTTAAATTCTTAAATGTTTGAACTACAGTACCTCAATTTTGTAAACCTAGTTAATCACTACAATTACCTAACCTTAATATCAGTATAATCATTGTGTCACTATTGAGTAAGATCTATCATAAGACTGCCTGAAATGCCTAGGCATACCTAGGCATATTATTGACCTTCTTGTAATATATAATTCATAATATGAATAAATAACATATGTACACCCCACTTTGTAATGTTATCAGAAATAAAGTTGAATTGAATTGAAAAAATAGGTTAGGCAAATATAACAGTTGGCTTTGATTAGGACCACCACTCATGAGGACTCGAAGCAAACTTGTTTGTTGCGAATAACTAGTTTAATGAACACTTGTTAATGCTCAAAATAATTACAGGGAGAAAGAACTCAAAGATTAATTGATCTTATATTTCTGAGTTTCTTTAGTACCTTTGATAATATGTTTTAGTTATGTGGTGATAATGGTTGTATTTGAGAAGGAACCTACCGAGTATGGGCAACAAGGTACCTACCGTCCCTACGTCCCACCTCAGCACTGGTGACTATAAAAAGGCTTTGTAGTAGCGTTTCTCAAACAGAAGCTCAGCAAGATTCTTATTCACTGGAGGTGATCTAAGCAGCTATTGAAAAATGGAGATTTTATTGTACGTTCTTTTTTTCAGTGTTCCGTTAGTGTCCGGACATTACTATAAAGAGACAAAATGTTCACCGATCACGCTGTACGTCCCCGCTACAAGCACTGTCTTTGACACTGTCAATAAATATGCCACCTCATCATTGGTGCAAAGTGACTACCAAGAAGTTGCAATTGACATTCCTTATTTTGAACGTTCGGTCTACGTTGACAAGGTTGCAGTAACTGTCTTTCCTGATCCAAAGATCCTGACACAGGCAGTTTACTTAACATTTACTGACTACCAGAAAAAGGAAGAGATTCTTCGAGAAACAAAGCTTGTGACCCAGTCTATTTACGTCTCCTTAACGAAAGTGATCACCGATGTCTCCACCATCACTCAGACAGCCCTTCATCCACACAGTATCACAGAAACTTCGACCCACGTCGTTCTGGAAACTACATTCAATGATAGGACCATCACGGAGACAAGATCTGAATATTTCACAGAGACAATACAGGTAACATCCATCCACACTGTCACCAAGCAGCAGACGGTTGCGCCCCTAGTAACACACACTGTGACCACTTCTGCAGAGCAGCCAGTCACATCTTTCATCACTATCACGGAATTTGTCTCTGTCACCTCCTGTTATGATGCAGAGACTAGCTACATTCATTAATTGTACGTTGTTGAACCTTCATAATAAATTTACGATATAGTTTATTTCTGAATTTTTCTTACATTTGTTTTCATTAAGTTTTTTAAACCATTCTGAGTACCTGGGAAAAGACTTAATAAAAGTAACAGCTCATGGTATAGGAGGTAAAGATAAGACAACAACATTAATGGGATAATATTGGTAGAATTACCGACAATATGTTAAGTAAAAGGACACAAATGCAACTAATGTGACATTTTATTGTGGCAACGTTTCGCTCTCCAGGAGCGAAATAGGGATGTGTGACAAGTGGCGTTCCACAGGGATCAGTCTTAGGCCCGTTGTTGTTTATAATATATATGAATGACCTTGACGAGGGAATTACTAGTGATATGAGCAAATTCGCCGACGACACGAAGATAGGTAGGATAATTGATTCTAACGTAGATCTCAGGGAACTTCAGGCGGATTTAGACAAACTTAATTTATGGTCAGAAAAGTGGCAGATGCAGTTCAATGTGATTAAATGCAAGGTTCTGAAGCTAGGGAGTGTCTATAACCCTAGTACTTATAAGTTAAATAATGTAGAACTTAGCCATTCAAATTGCGAAAAGATCTTGGGGGTTATGGTAAGCAGCAACCTTAAACCAAGAGAGCAATGCATAAGCGTACGTAATAAGGCAAACAGATTACTGGGATTTATATCAAGAAGTGTTAGCAACAAAAGTCCAGAGGGGATAAGTCAATTTTCAAATCAGGGGATAAGTCAATTCCATCAAATTACCGTCCAATAAGCCTCACATCTATAGTAGGCAAATTTTTAGAATCAATTATAGCTGATATTATTAGAAGTCACCTTGAAGAACATAATTTGATTAATGAATCTCAGCATGGGTTCACGAGAGGTCGTTCCTGCCTAACAAATTTACTGACTTTTTCAATAAAACATTTGAGGCAATAGACAGTGATAAAGAATATGATATAGTTTACTTGGATTTCAGTAAGGCCTTCGATAGAGTACCTCACAAGAGACTCTTAAGAAAGGTGGCAGCTCATGGTATAGGAGGTAAAGTTCTAGCATGGATAGAGGCATGGCTTACCAATAGAAAGCAGAGAGTTTCCATTTATGGGGTCAAATCTGAATGGGGATTAGTCACTAGTGGCGTTCCACAAGGATCAGTTTTAGGCCAATTGTTGTTCATAATTTACATAAATGACCTTGATGAAGGAATTGCAAGTGACATGAGTAAATTTGCTGATGATACAAAAAATAGGCCGTATGATTCATTCTGAGGAGGATACCAGTGAACTCCAGGAGGATTTGGACAAATTAATGTCTTGGTCTGAAAAGTGGCAGATGAAGTTCAATGTGGACAAGTGTAAGGTACTAGTCCTTGGTAATGAAAATATCCCTCGAATTTATAAACTAGGTGAAGTAGAGCTTGATCATACAGAATGTGAAAAAGACTTGTGAGTCATGGTAAGCAGGAATCTAAAGCCAAGACAACAGTGCCTAAGTGTGCGCAATAAGGCTAACAGATTACTAGGATTTATTTCAAGAAGTGTAAGCAACATAAGTCCAAAAGTTATTTTACAGCTCTATACATCACTAGTGAGACCTCATTTGGATTATGCAGCTCAGTTTTGGTCTCCTTACTACAGGATGGATATAGATTCATTGGAGAACATACAAAGAAGAATGACTAAAATGATTTACAGTATAAGAAATCTCCCGTATGAAGATAGACTTAGAGCGTTGAATCTCCACTCTCTGGAGAGACGTAGAATGAGGGGAGATATCATCGAGGTGTACAAGTGGATGATGGGCATAAACAAAGGAGATATTAATAAAATACTGAGGATATCGAACCAAGTAAGAACGAGAAATAACGGATTTAAATTGGATAAATTTAGATTTAGAAAGAACATAGGCAAGTACTGGTTTTCGAATAGAGTTGTAGATGCGTGGAACAATCTTCCGAGTACTGTGATAGAGGTTAGGACCTTGGGTGGCTTTAAAAAGAGATTGGACAAATATATGAGTGGGAGGGGCTGGGTTTGATTGGTGTCGTGAGTACGGGAATAAATTCTTAGGTAGTGGTGGTTTTGATATGGACCTGCTTTGTATGGGCCAGTAGGCCTTCTGCAGTGTTCCTCCATTCTTATGTTCTTATATTACAGCTTTATACATCATTAGTAAGGCCTCATAGATTACGCAGCTCAGTTCTGGTCTCCATATTACAGAATGGATATTAATTCGTTAGAAAACATTCAGCGTAGAACGACTAAATACATAGCATTAGAAATCTTCCGTATGAAGATATATCGAAGACCCTTAAATTACATTCACTTGTAAGACGAAGAATGAGGGAAGACATGATCAAGGTATACAAGTGGAAAATGGGTATTAACAAAGGGTATATAAATAAGAATGAGGGGAGACATGATCAAGGTATACAAGTGGAAAATGGGTATTAACAAAGGGTATATAAATAAGGTCTTGATATCACTCCAAGAGAGAACCCGCAATAATGGATTCAAGTTAGATAAGTTTAGATTTAGAAAGGATATAGGAAACTGTAATAAACTATTACATTTTAAGAATCTATAGACTCCCATAGCATTTTGAAATTTTTATCAAGTTTTTTAATTTATCGAGATTTTTGAAGTTGTACCGACCTCATTCTAAGTGTGATAAACGAGTGTTGAAATTTTGAATTTGATCGGAGGAATTTTCTCCAGATATCACAAAGAAACATTGTCCATAGGGCACCCAGGCATGCAGATAGTGCAATAAATCGTCCCATAAGTACATTTATTCAGTAAGTTTATTCAGGTATACACTAATACAATTACATAGATTAGCATACATAGCAGCATGTGTAGAGAACCTGGGGTAACCCAAAAAAGTCGAAGTGCACATCAACAATAAAAATTTTAGGCCTATCGATTAAGAAGTTCTCGACTTATTAAAAACATTTAGCAGAAGTTAAAGATAAATGATGTAGAGAATATTTCGAAAATCAAAAAGTCTATCCTCGTTAAATTTATGAACTCTATAGACCTTCATTTTTTCAGTTTTCATTTCCTAAAGATTTGTTAAGTTATACTAAAATGAATTAAGGAAAGATCCTGGACTTTACCTTACGAAATCAGACAAAGCAAATGCGATAGTAATCATGTACAAGGTAGATTATAGGGAAAAATGAACATTAGAAGACAGGGGAAACTTAGATGTCCCTTAAGGAGCATGTATGGCCTAAAAAAAAATTCGTTATTTTGCATTCGATTTCGTTCATTTTTTTATACGTAAAGAAGCACCTTTGTAGTTGAAAGGGCGAAAGGTCTAGGCGTGATAAAAAAGTTAAATTGAAAAATTATGGAAAAAAAATGTGAGCTTACCGAAAAATAGTGCATAATTCTGGCAACATGTTGATGTAATCAGCTTGCTTCTATCATATTTCTAAGTATGTTTTTTTTCAAAAATGTAATTTTTTTGTGCTGTCATGGAAAAGACATGATGGCAAATCGTGTTTTTTTTTCTCCAATAATTACGATTTTTATGATTGTTTCATTGTTGATATATACATTGCAACAAAACAAAAAATAAGGATTCCGTTCGTAAATCCCTTAAGATGCATGAGAAACTCAATAGTGCATCTACATCCTTGAATTTCACTCGTCTTCATTGTCGAATTAGAAGTCGGATTTCTGATACATTGAAGGTGAGCCGCTGAGCACTTTACAAGTTATCCGAACCAGTTCAGAATGCTGGGACTGGGTTCAATAATTTTGGTCGTAGGGCTCGTAAACATGCCAAATGATACACGAAAATGGCCCTAGTTATCATACACAAGTGTTTAGAAGTAGATTAATCCCGTTCAAGTTCTATGCGAGGGAAAAACGAAAAGGGGGAGTGGGAAAAAAAATAAAAATAGGAAAAGAACCTGGCACTCTCTTAATGGTCTTCTGGTGGGTATATCTAATGGGCGTTATGGTGATGAAATACATTTACAAAAATAGGTTTCTTGGCAATAGGTTCAGCTATGATGTAGAAGCCGTTGCTCTGGTTGAAGTTGTTGGATATACTTCAACCAGAACAACGGCTTCTACAACATAGCTGAACCTATTGCCAAGAAACTTCTTCAACGCTATCCCACCTAGAACTCAAGAATGGTACACTGCGGGTCCTTTAAGTCACACAATGTTTTTAACTATCACACTACTTTTAAGACTGTCACATGCAGCTTTCTCCATCTATAAATATTCATGTTACTCTTCTTCCAGGTAGATCTGTCTGGGCGAAACGTTGTCAATATAGGATCACATTATACTGCTTATGTGTTTATTTATCGTATGTGCTGTTGTATTCTTATGGTCCCTTTTCTGATGAATCATTTAATGAGATTGCGCTTCTTGTGCGCGTTGGTTTACGATATCAACAGGTCTTTGTTCGTTCTCTACTGCATTATACTGCAGCCCGTGTTTGTTTGCACAGATGGTATACAGTTTGCTCTCTATATCTCTCCCCTTCCTGTGCATTCTGTATCTCGGATATTGCGTTCTTGATCTCTGCCGCTCCAGTCTTGTTGTTAGGTGATTTTAAAGCTCACCATCATCTTTCGGGAGAGTCCCACTGGGTAAAGGCAGACGCTAAATGAACATACAATGGAGGTAACTGGAGAGAGGACTGGAGTGAGTGAAGACGAGAAAACGGTTGGAGCAAGCAGGGGCGTCGAACGAATAATGGGCTTTTACTAACGTTTGATACCAACCTATACGTAGAAGGAACACGAAGGTCATGAGCGTGGACAAAGTAACGAAAAATAAACACATAAGCAGTATAATGTGATCCTTTATTGACAACGTTTCGCCCACGCAGTGGGCTTTATCGAGTCACAGACAGATCTACCTGGAAAATGAGTAACATGAATATATATATATATAGGGTATAGTCAGGTGGAGAATGCTGGGTCAGGTGGAGAAAGCTCCATGTGACAGTCTTAAAAGTAGTGTGATAGTTAAAAACATTGTGTGACTTAAAGGACCCGCAGTGTACCATTCTTGTGTTCTAGGTGGGGATAGCGTTGAAGAAGTTTCTTGGCAATAGGTTCAGCTATGTTGTAGAAGCCGTTGTTCTGGTTGAAGTTGTTGGATATACAGATGAGTGATGATTCTAGGATTCTTCGGTATTGCGTGTTGTCTTCTCTGGCAATGAGTCTTGCGTTTCTGTAGTTGATTAAATGGTTGTGTAAATTTCGGTGTTGAACACAGGCATTTCTTGAGTCGTCAGATCTGCCTGCGTACTGGTGTTCTGAAATGCGTGTTTGTAGGTCTCTGGATGTTTCGCCAACGTATAATTTGCTGCAGCTATTACAAGGGATTGTGTATACCCCTGCCGTGGATTGAAGCTTTTCCTGTCTGTTACTGGTAATGTCCTTGATGGTGGTGGATGTGGAGGTGGATACTCGGAATGAAGTCTTAGAAAAAATGTTGGAAACTTGTTTGGAAATGGTGTTGGTGGGAAGTACTATGAATCTCTTCAAACATGTGTAGTGTCTGATACGTGGAAGATAGCTAATGTAATTCCTATTTTTAAAGCAGGGGACAAGTCGTTACCATCAAATTACCGCCCAATAAGTGTAACATCAATTGTAGGCAAATTATTAGAGTCGATTATAGCTGATAACATAAGAAGCCATCTCGATAGGCATAATTTGATTAATGATACTCAACATGGATTCACCAGGGGCCGTTCCTGCCTAACTAATTTATTAACTTTTTTCAGTAAGGCTTTTGAGGCAGTTGATCATGATAAAGAATTCGATATTGTTTATTAGGATTTTAGTAAGGCTTTTGATAGAGTACCACATCAGAGACTGTTAAAGAAAGTGGCTGCTCATGGCATTGAGGGAAAAGTGTTTTCATGAATCGAGTCATAGTTCACCAATAGGAAGCAGAGGGTGTGCATTAATGGGGTTAAATCTGAGTGGGGATCTGTAACAAGTGGCGTTCCACAGGGATCGGTTTTGGGCCCGTTGTTGTTTATATATATAAATGACCTTGACGAGGGAATTTCTAGTGATATGAGCAAATTCGCTGATGACACGAAAATAGGTAGGATAATCGATTCAGACGTAGATGTCAGTGAACTACAGGAGGATTTAGACAAACTCAATTCCTGGTCAGAAAAATGGCAGATGCAGTTCAATGTAGATAAATGCAAAGTTCTAAAGCTCGGGAGTGTCCATAACCCAAGCACTTATAAGTTAAATAACGTAGAACTTAGCCATACAGATTGCGAGAAGGACTTGGGGGTGATGGTAAGCAGCAACCTTAAACCAAGACAGCAATGCCTAAGCGTACGTAATAAGGCAAATAGATTACTGGGATTTATATCAAGAAGTGTTAGCAACAGAAGTCAAGAGGTTATATTACAGCTTTATACATCATTAGTAAGGCCTCACCTAGATTACACAGCTCAGTTCTGGTCTCCATATTACAGAATGAACATAAATTTGTTAGAAAACATTCAGCGTAGAATGACTAAATAAATACATAGCATTAGAAATCTTACTTAAGAAGAAAGATTGAAGACCCTTAAATTACATTCACTTGTAAGACGTAGAATGAGGGGAGACATGATCGAGGTATACAAGTGGAAAATGGGTATTAACAAAGGGGATATAAATAAGGTCTTGATGGTATCTCTCCAAGAGAGAACCCGCAATAATGGATTCAAGTTAGATAAGTTTAGATTTAGAAAGGATATAGGAAAGTATTGGTTTGGAAATAGGGTAGTTGATGAGTGGAACAGTCTGCCTAGTAGGGTTATTGAAGCTAGGACCTTGGGTAGTTTTAAATTTAGGTTGGATAAATTCATGAGTGAGAGGGGTTGGATTTGAGTGGGAATTGCACATGAGTAAATAAAATTATCAAATCTTATTTCTTGGGTAGCATTGAAAGTTGGGTTGAACAAGTGTTCTGTTGGTGGGATGGAATGTGAAGAACCTGCCTAGTATGGGCCAACAGGCCTGCTGCAGTGTTCCTCCTTTCTTATGTTCTTATGTTCTCTTCTCAGCAGTGTCTTCTCTGGGTGTGTTGAAGATGTTTAATGCCCGTTGTCTGCAGTCTCTAATGAAGTGACGAGGATAGTGAAGTTTGGAAAAAACTTGTTCAATGTGGGAGCATTCTTCTTCAAGGAACTCACTGCTGCAGATTCTGAGTGAGCGAAGGAAAAAGCCTATAATTACACCACGTTTAATTTTGGTGTCGTGGTGAGAGTAGAAGTGGAGAAGATCGTGTTGATTGGTAGGTTTTCGATAGACTTTAAAACGAAGTTCATGGTCAGCTTTGCAGAGAAGAACATCAAGGAAAGGAAGAGTGTTGTCGACTTCTTCTTCTAGTGTAAACTGGATTGATGGCTCAACCTGGTTGAGTTCGTGTTGGAGAGCTTGAACGTTGAAGCGTCTGGAAGTTATGATGAGAATGTCGTCAACATAACGAAGCCAAGTGACAGAAGAGGGAATAATAGTGGAAAATCGCTCGGCTTCCAAATGTTCCATATATAGGTTCGCAAGGACGGCACTAAGTGGCGATCCCATGGGTAGTCCAAAAGTTTGCTGAAAGAGTTGGTTTTCGAAAGAGAAACATGTAAAGCCCACACATAGTTCAACAAGGTCGATGAAATCGCTGGCTGGAAAAGGAAGATCAAGCGAGTCGTCAATTTTTCTGCGCAAGAGATCGATAGCTTGTGTAGTAGGTACTTTGGTGAATATGGATGTTACATCAAGGGTTGAGAGTTTCTTGTTTCTGATGTTGATGTTGCGAATGCGATTGAGAAGGTCACCAGAGTGTTTGAGATGTGCTGGACTGATGGTGCCCAAAAGTTTGGAGAGGTGTTTAGCGAGAATTCCTGAGATTTGGTGGGGAGCACTGCCTATTCCCGAGGATATGGGCCTCAATGGGATACCTGGTTTGTGAGTTTTTGGCAGACCGTACATTCTGGCAGGTCTGGGGTTGCTGGGAATGGTGTGTAGAAGTTTCTTTCCTAGTTCTGATTCCCTCAGAATGCGGCGAGTCTTGTGAAGAAATGTTTTGGTGAGGTTGTCCACTTGATTAGTAGTGAGAGGTTTGTAGGTATCTGGGTCATTAAGTAGATTAAGCATTTTGTTCCTGTAATCGTCAGTGTTCAAGATTACGACACCACCTCCTTTATCAGCGGTGGTAACCCTGATGGTCGTGTCTTCTGCTAAAGTTTTAAGTGCAATGATGTAACGTCGAGGTATGACTGGGTACTGTGTGTTGAGATGGCTGCTATCTTCAAGGCATCATCTCAGCAGCCATCTCAACACACAGTACCCCAGTCATACCTCGACTTCAACTTTAGTCAAATTGATTGGAATTTTTGACTGGGAATTTAGAATCTAACGATTTCTTAGAAGTAGTTCAAGATTGTTTTTGAAGCAGTTTGTGACAGAACCTACAAGGGAAATAATCTGCTTGACTTAGTTCTGGCAAACAAGGAAACCCTTGTTAATAATTTAGAAATTACAGAGGAACTCGGCGTAAGCGACCACAAATCAATTACCTTTGGCATTGAATGGAAGTTTCATAGTAGGAATAACTCAGTAACGGTCCCAGATTTTCGCTTAGCAGATTACAATGGACTTAGAGAACACTTATCATCTGTGGACTGGGGTAATGAAGAGAGCTATCAATATGACAGTTTTCTGAACACTATACATGCTGCCCAAAGAACATTTATCCCATATAAAGAAATTAGATCGAATAGAAATGACCCAAAATGGATGAATAATAGGCTCAAATATCTTTTAGGGCAGAAGAAAGGAATTTATAGGCGTATCAAAAGAGGTGAGGGTCATCTTACGAATCAGTATATTGACATTAAGAGGGACGTTAAAAGGGATAAGAAAAGCTAAGCGGGACTACGAAATTAAAGTTGCTAGGGATTCGAAAACTAACCCAAAAGTTTTTCCAGGTGTATAGAACAAAAGTTAGAGATAAGATAGGTCCCCTTAAAAATAATTATGGGTATCTTACTGACAAAGAGAATGAAATGTGCTCTATTTTTATTAATTATTTTCTCTCGGTTTTCACTCAGGAAGACACTAATAATATCCCAAGAATTAGGTATTTTAGTGGGCCTGAAGAAGATAAATTATAAGAACATAAGAACATAAGAATGGAGGAACACTGCAGAAGGCCTACTGGCCCATACAAGGCAAGTCCTTATCAAAACCACCACTACCTAAGAATTTACTCCTGTACTCACGACACTAATCAAACCCAGCCCCTCCCACTCATATTTGTCCAATCTCTTTTAAAGCCACCCAAGGTCCTAGCCTCTATCACCCTACTCGGAAGATTGTTCCACGCATCTACAACTCTGTTCGAAAACCAGTACTTGCCTATGTCCTTTCTAAATTTATCCAATTTAAATCCGTTATTTCTGGTTCTTACTTGGTTCGATATCCTCAGTATTTTATTAATATCTCCTTTGTTTATGCCCATCATCCACTTGTACACCTCGATGATATCTCCCCTCATTCTACGTCTCTCCAGAGAGTGGATATTCAATGCTCTAAGTCTATCTTCATACGGGAGATTTCTTATACTGTAAATCATTTTAGTCATTCTTCTTTGTATGTTCGTCAATGAATCTATATCCATCCTGTAGTAAGGAGACCAAAACTGAGCTGCATAATCCAAATGAGGTCTCACTAGTGATGTATAGAGTTGTAAAATAACTTTTGGACTTCTGTTGCTTATACTTCTTGAAATAAATCCTAGTAATCTGTTAGCCTTATTGGCACACTTAGGCACTGTTGTCTTGGCTTTAGATTTCTGCTTACCATGACTCCCAAGTCTTTT
>WNWK01045740.1:0-14597 GCA_009830355.1 Cherax destructor | reverse complement strand
ACGACCGGACTAACACGGGCCCCTCTGACCAGTATGCAACAAAAATAATGTATATTAGAGCTGATTTCCTTTTTCCCCGTTTATTAAAATATATAGTATACTGCTGTAGAAACATTTAAAAATATACCAGAAATGTTATAAATGGTGCGAAGGTAACATTAAAACAATATCAGAGATGATTGACACAAACCTACTGCCATTATAGTATGCTCCTCATCTAGCGACGAATTTGTTTACTGACGAGGTCTTAGAAACGGAACTCCGTCATTAAGTGAGGAGAGACTGTACTCTAAAACACATTTGTCTGTACAAAAAGCATCATTCATACAACAGTATTAATTCCACAGAGTAAAAAGTAGTCTTAGTCCTATAAAAGCATTGAATGACTTGTATGGGCTTTGACCATTTAGCACTTTCCAGGAATGTAATGTATAAAAACATTAGTCTCATAATCAGAAGTCTTAAAAATTAGCATCAGAAATCACTAGTTTTATGAAAATAAATTTTACAAAAAATGATTACATTATGTACTATCTTGTGAGGAAAAATATTTCTTGCAAGCCTACATAGATATTGATCACACTGGTCTCCTCCATGGAGGGGGTGCAGAATCTTGCCAAAACTATACTGTACATTTGCAGTTTGTTGCTTGCCTGTAGTGCCCTCCTACAAGGAATTCTTTCTCTTCCTCCATGAAGGAAAGTGCTACTGCATGAATAATTGCATGCTGCTTGAATATTAGAACATAGGGTACTAATATAGAAAATTAATTAATCATAATACTGGTTTAGGAATTCTGAACAAAAATCACTATAGTCAAGCAACAAGAAGTTGAAAAGTAGGGGACTAGGAAGGAATTTCTCCAGATAGTGTTGAGGAAAATTCTTATCACAGCTGGTAGTTTATGTGGGTGCCGGGACTAATAGATCCTGGCACACCACATACGTGCTGAGATGCCATACCAAGGGTGGAATTGTGTACCTATGGAGAGGACGTTAATGCTAGAAAAACAGGAAGTTCAATAATGATTCACAATTGGCCACCCCAACTGATAATAGCAATTTCAAACTTTGGGAAAAATTCACAAGTCCCACATACCTCCCTGCAAGCCTAAAATCTGAATTAACCCACTCATCACATGAACACAGATAAGCATGTGTATGGAGCCACTTGGATGTGAACAGACTGACTGATGTTGTAGTGGCCAGGCTACAAGTAGTGGCTTGGCTACAAGTACTTCTGGCAGTTTGGGAGAGACACACATGATGATCAAACTAAATGCAAATTATGTGATCAGGCATATGGTCACTGTCTTGAACACTATGTGCTTAATTGTCCACTTATTGAGGAATACAGAGATAGACAGTATTATAACCTATGTGACATGTCAAGATATCTTATTAATGAAAATAAGATACCAGTTATACTAAGCAAATTTCCTAAATTTCCTTGTAACAGATAAGTGAACTGTAGATATAAATCCAAATGTACAATTGTTTACCATTTTGGGGCCTAGTTCCTAGGCCTTTTGTGTATCCATATGCTCTTGCACTACCATCCACAGGATGGATATGGGGTGCACAATAAACTAGCCACTTCGGTGGCAAAATCTAAAAAAAAAAAAATCTAAAATCTGTATGGGGCTAACCCCAGAACTAAGTATGGTGCACAAAAGTGAATGAATGGTTCAGAGAACCGACGAGTTGGTAAATTAGACACATATGCATATGTGTCTAATTTACCATGGTGCACAAAAACAAAAACAGTACATATATTCTAATTTTTTTTTTCAAGCATTCATGAAAAAATGGCAAAACTAAGTAACAGATTTATTTTGATGATCTACTTATGTTTCATTAATACTTTATCACACTTGGTTTGTTTAAGTTTTCAATTAAGATGAAGCTAAAAATTCATAGAGCAAGGTTGTAAGCTTTAAGTTATTGTATTTCTGTCTATATATATAGTATGTCTGTTTTACTCATGGAATTTGCTTATTCTTAGTCTCTAACCGATATATTCTCTTCAGGCACAAGAATGCAACAAAAACTACACAGACTATATAGACAAAGTGATACAGGATAGACAGAATGTTGCAGAAATACAAGATTTTCTCCAGGGAACTGGCATCCTGGAGTGGACAGTGTTGTTTGCAGGCTACTACCCAGCTTATGTTGACCACAGTGGCTATGTGATCGGCTTAGCTTACATTCTTACCATCCTTGCTGTTTACCTCATTTCTCTAGTTTACGTTGTGTACTTCACTGCCAGATTCCTTCGCCAGTTCACAGGGTCCTCAAGTAAATATTCCACGTTGTATTCCAGCATAATCTTTGCTGGTTGGGATTTTACTGTGAGCGAGTCTGAGGCAGCTCGGATCCAGCACACTCTTTTCATTTGTGATGTAAAGGCAGCTTTTGATGATGAGGAATTTCTAAGGAAGAAGAAAAAACGCACACGAAAAAATCTAGCTACACTTTATTTCACTCGTGCTCTCATTAACTTAGTAATTTTAGCCCTGATTGTAGGAGGCTGGACAGCCATTTACTTCCTTGTGGATAAGCTTCAAAAATCTGGAAACACCTTAACAGAAAACGTTTCTCAACATTTTTTGTGGCAGTATGCACCAACTATGACAGTGGCAGCACTCGACACTGTTTATCCATTAATATTTAAATCTGTAGTAACGTATGAATATTACAGAGGTCGCACTGAACTCCTGATTACCCTCGTCCGGTGTGTCCTTATCAGACTAATGTCTTTGGCCATTCTTGTCATCACAAAATTAACATTAATTTCCCGACATTCAGATGTATGTGATCCTACAGTCAATGAATATATTTGCTGGGAGACTCACCTTGGTCAACAGGTGTACTCTGTTCTAGTTCTGGATGTTCTAATTAAGGTTTGCATGACTTTTGTGGTAAATGTAGCAAGATGCAAACTAGGTCGCTTTGATTATGCAATATGCAAAAGAGTTAGCAGAATAGAGTTTGATGTGTCGGATCATACATTGGATATTGTGTCCATTCAGTCCATCTGCTGGTTAGGTATCCTGCACTCCCCACTCATGGCACTTCTGTGTTTTTTCTGCTTCTGTATACTTTTTGGCCTCAAACTGTTTACAGTATCATGGACGTGTGTGCCACCATCCAGGCTGTTTAGGGCTTCACGTTCCTCTGCAATGTTCATGACCATCCTCTCGTTTGCCTTCTTTGTATGTATAATACCTAATGGGCTAGCTTTGCTTGTTTTCACTCCCTCCAAGGCTTGCTCACCATTTCGAGGCTTGGACTATGGATGGCAGACCCTCACTTTTTATATCTGCAATATGGACAACTCAGACTCTTGGATCAGGTAAGGCTATACATGTACCATGAATACTTTTTTAAAAATAATTTATATATACGTATACCTCAAATTTTTTAATTGCTATAAGACTGAATTTTTATAGCACATACTATCACGAGATTCATAACAGGTGGGAAAGGCTTGCAAATTCTCAGTATGTTTATATATGTACAATCAATGCTTTGGTGCCAAATCAGTTCCCATCATATGGATTCATTTTCTGGAACATCAATATACTTTACGTACACAAAAAATTCATTAGGAATACGTATAATAAAGCAGTAGCAAAATATGTTTTGCTACTGCATATCTAATGGCAGTAAAGGCAGTAAAGCATTGGCAAAGAACTACAGACCAATAGTGCTAACATCCCATATCATAAAAATCTTTGAAAGGGTTCTAAGAAGCAAGATTGCCACTCATCTAGATACCCATCAATTACACAACCCAGGGCAGCATGGGTTTAGAGCAGGTCGCTCCTGTCTGTCCCAACTACTCGACCACTACGACAGGGTCCTGGATGCTCTAGAAGACAAACAGAATGCAGATGTTATATAGACAGACTTTGCAAAAGCCTTTGACAAGTGTGACCATGGTGTAATTGCACACAAAATGCATGATAAAGGAATAACAGGAAAAGTTGGCAGATGGATCTATAATTTTCTAACAAATAGAACACAAAGAGTAGTAGTCAACAGAGTAAAGTCTGAGGCGGCTACGGTGAAAAGCTCTGTTCCACAAGGCACAGTACTCGCTCCCATCTTGTTCCTCATCCTCATATCGGACATAGACAGGGATATAAACCACAGTGCCGTGTCCTCCTTTGCTGATGACACCCGAATCTGCATGACAGTGTCCACCATTGAAGACACTGCAAGACTCCAAGCAGACATCAACCAAATCTTTAAATGGGCTGCAGAAAACAATATGAGGTTCAATGATGAGAAATTTCAATTACTCCGATATGGAAAACGTGAGGAAATTAAAATTTCATCGGAGTATAAAACAAACTCCAACCACACAATAGAGCGAAAAACTAATGTCAAAGACCTGGGAGTGATCATGTCAGAGGATCTCACCTTCAAGGACCATAACACTGTAGCAATCGCATCTGCTAGAAAAATGACAGGATGGATAATGAGAACCTTCAAAACCAGGGATGCCAAGCCCATGATGACACTTTTCAGGTCGCTTGTTCTATCTAGGCTGGAATATTGCTGCACACTAACTGCACCTTTCAAGGCAGGTGAAATTGCTGAACTAGAAAATGTGCAGAGAACCTTCACAGCACGCATAACTGAGATAAACCACCTCAATTACTGGGAACGCTTGAAGTTCCTAAACCTGTACTCCCTAGAATGCAGGCGAGAGAGATACATTATTATATACACTTGGAAAATCCTAGAGGGATTAGTACCAAACTTGCACACGAGAGTCACTCCCTATGAAAGCAAAAGACTCGGCAGACGATGCAACATCCCCCCAATGAAAAGCAGGGGTGCCACTAGCACGTTGAGAGACAACACAATAAGTGTCAGGGGCCCAAGACTGTTCAACTGCCTCCCAGATTACTTAAGGGGGATTACCAATAGACCCCTGGCTGTCTTCAAGCAGGCACTGTACAGGCACCTAAAGTCAGTGCCTGACCAGCCGGGCTGTGGTTCATACGTCGGCCTGTGTGCGGCCAGCAGTAACAGCCTGGTTGATCAGGCTCTGATTCACCATGAGGCCTGGTCACTGACCGGGCCGCGGGGGCGTTGACCCCCGGAACTCTCTCCAGGTAAACTCCAGGTAATGACTTATGCTTTGTGTATTATTGTAACTCCTCGGATAATAACTAGTTTATTCCATATAGGACATTTGAACACTTTCCAACTTGGCTAGTTTAAGTTTGTTATATTGTGTATCATATACAGTGGTACCTCGACTTACGAGCAGCTCCCAACTCGAACAATTATGTAAGTGTATTTCTATAAGTGCTTTTGTAAGTGCAATTTTGGGGGTCTGAAACAGATAAATTATTCCTTATGGGAACAAGTTCGTTTGGTATCGGCACTCAAACAGCCTTCTGAAACGAATTAAGCTCGTAACTCGAGGTACCACTGTATTGTATGTTGTAAATCATGTTCTAGAAACTAATTCTGATGTGGTGAATTTGTCACTGAAGCATTGACTGTACATCAGTAAATGTCTTGAGAATTTGCAAGTCTTTCCCTCCTGTTATGAATTATATTTCTTAAAGCTCTATCATCTTTACACTATCAAGGATATTATATTAATGTTAATTATCTTCATTGATGATCATTATCTATGCTAGAGGGCTGATAAAGACCCATATTTTTTAGTTCTATTTCACCTTAAATTAGCTCCTTTTAGTGTAATTAAGTAAAATTAATTTATAACATGGGCTTATGCAAGATAAAATTATTTAAAAATTTAAATAAATGACAAAGCCATTGATTTTTATAAGTGAAAGCTAAGCAGTTGTAAAAACTGAATAAATGAAGCCTGTTTTAATAGCCCACATTAAAATGGGAAAAAAACTTGTTTGGCTGTATGTACTAAAATTTTTGTCATGATTTCTCTAGTTCATGAAAATATCACTGGTAAGATCTGTTTCTGCTTGTGGAAGGTATAAAGCTTCAAGCAAACTCATATAGTCATTAAGGAGTGCGACTCTACTATTTTTTTTTTTTTTTAAATTTTCATGCTTTGTATTTGTTTGAATAACTTCTGACTGATTTTAATTACATGCCCATTTCAAACTGTTTTTCAAAGATTAGGAAATAGTGGTTCTCCAAGTGCTACTAGTTCTTGATCTAGGTTACATGAACAGCATTCATAGTAATATATTTTTAATATTTTTTTCCCATGAAAGGTGGGTGTTATTTGCTCTGGACAACTCGATAGTAGCAGTGACATTGTTAGTGGTGGTTATCCTTCTCCTCACCTACTATGTGTCAGTCATCAAGGCTCGCAGTGCGCTTGTCAAGAGACTCGAGAAAAAACTCAAATACACTGCAAAGGACAAGACCTACTTGGTGCAAGAATTAAAGCATGTTAGAGGGGCAGGGATAGCGGGATAAACTTCGTCAGCATAAAAATTAAAAAAAAAAATTGAGTGAGAAAAACCATTTGCAATTACAAGAATGGTGATTTGGGTCCCAATACCCTTTTACAACTTGAGATTATTTCAACAAAGATAATCATACATAAACTTTCTATTAAGTTATGTATGATGTGCCATCCAAAGTGATAATCCCCAAACCCATTGTGAAAGTAATTCCAGCCCTGCTAAAGGAAAACTTAAAAGCTGTATTACTAAACACTTGGATTCTTCATTACAAGACTGAAATTACCCAGTGCAGGGTGACACCCTTTGTAAAAGTGTGTTGGTGCTAGTAAAGGGTTCCAGATTCAAAGAATTGGAGATAACCCCCCATTCCTTGGATCAAATTTGATTGCCTCCCATTTCCCAGGTGTTGTATGACCTCTACGAATTTAGCACATGACATGAGTATAAATAAGGCTAGTTTACAACTAATACTTTATTGAACTCTGGCATTAGTTTACATTTTTCAATATATGCCACTTATGTACACCACTGAATAAGTGGTTTTTGAGAAAATTGTTATTTAGGGAAGGTTTGCAAAAATATTACATTTATTTTGGTTGAGCAGCACATCTGGGCCAATCAGTGCACTTAATATGGGGTCATTGTCTCACACTTGGCCAAATGCAAAGACGCACATTACCGATAGTGGTGTAAAGTTATGGTAGGTTATTATTTATCTTAGGTTGGGTTTCAAAGTTAGGTTACTTTTTTACTGTTTACACAGCAAAATACTATGTCTACTGTAAAACCATTTTAATATACAATTCAAACTATAATTAATGAAATGTGCCAAGGAGCATTTGTCTACAATTAAAAAAAAAAAAAAAAAAAAAAAAAGTTACAGTACTGTGCTGTGCAACCACACTAGTATCTATCTTTGACACCTTTGATGGATTTTGAGTTTTTTCCTACTCTAGCAGATCGAAGGCCAGACTTGTCTGGTGCTTGCCTGGTCAACCTGACCATTGCTGCTGGCCCACATTCACACAAGTCTAGTTTGTCCAGCAGTTGGTGGAGGTACTTTTTGGGGGTTTGTCTTCTGCACTTTTTCCATCATTGTTTCTGGTGTCTTCTTGTCACAGGAATATATCAATATGGAAGCACTAAACACACTGGAAGTAATCAGGTTTGATTTGAAGAAGTGGAAAGTAGCTCTAATTGACTCATGAAATCATAATGACACGATTGCAAACGATTGGTTAGCTCTTATTTCCTTGGACGAGTCCTTCGCTAGCATCATGACAATCCCCACATCCCTTGAAGGGACATTTTGTTGAATGTAGTAAAAGATCTGCAAATTGCTGTTGCTTATGGGTAGTGATCAGATTTTCTTAGTGTCTGAAGTGTATAACTGAATAATTTTATTAATTGTAGATAAGCCAGTGTGAAACTTCCCTAATCTATATAACGTTTTACAAGGTTAAAACAAGAACTAACTGCTTAAAACAACAATCATGCAGGATGGTTCACAGATCATATTCCATCACACAGATAATGACTAAATTTAGTTAGTGTCTCATACCTGTTTTGCCCTGTCCAATAAATTATGTGCCATATATTAAGCAAAGTGGAATGAGGTGCAAACTTTTGTAGAAAAATATCACCCTGACCAAGCTGATACAAGCCATATCTGCAACATGTTCAGTGACAATACCTTGTCCCATTTTAGGCAAATCTTAGAGATGCCAGAAACAGAGCTCTCTAGACTTATTTTTAGTGCGACAGGGGTCCAGTGCCAGTAAAAGACAAAGAAGGGAAGTAACCCCGGACAGGGCTTTGATACCTGAAGTCCTTATGGAGGGGGATTCCCCTTCCAAACAATAAGCTCTCCTCTCTCTCTCCACTCCTTGCCTTCTTTCATATGCCAACAAGTCTTTTCAATAAAGGTATGTAATAGTGATTTAAATGTTCATTTATCCATTTCATTAGTTCTTTATATTTATTTCTCATTGTTTTCTGTATGTAAAATTATAGTTATTCTTTAAAAAATGTATTTTTTGTTAATATTTTTGGGTGTCTGGAACGGAATAATTGTATTTACATTATTTCTTATGGGAAATATTACTTCGGTTTTGGATTTAGACCGACCTTCTGGAACGGATTAAGTATGAAATCCGGGGTTCCACTGTACGTATTAGCATAATGCAAGTAATATGATAATTTACCAAATTCACTGTTAATTTACCTTAAATTTTTGCACCTTTTACTGGATCAAATCATCATTGGTAGTTCAGGATTGGGTTCCAGTATTATAGAGTTATGAACAGGTTTACTTAAAACTGGTAAAGCCTATTTTCAAATGTCCACAACTTGTTTATCCGAGAAAAAAATGCTTAACATAAGTCGTTTCAGGGATACATAATGTAAACCAAATTAATTCTGACATTGTGATTATGTCTTTGCTTATCAAATATCATTACAGATCACTTTATCCATAATAACACAGTATGGATTTATGGCATTTACCATCAGTATATTTTAACTAAATAATTTTGAGTTCCTTAAAGTTTCATTTTTGTGCATAGCAGTACATATTCTCGAAAGCTAGACTGTCTTGTCAAAATCAGGATGTCTGGTCACTATATGTAGTGCCTTTCCTTCAGTTCCATGGGGGATGGGGGAGATAGGGAGGTGGCTGATCCTTCGCAGATTTTGGTGATTAATTTTTTATTTACATTTGAGATAGTGTTGTACAAATATTAAACACATAATCTAACTTAAAAACCACCTAACCCAATCTAAAATAACTTAACAAACTTAATCTTGCACATCCATCAGTAGATATACATACATCTTTACATACAGTAAGGTGCTTAACATCTCAATACAGTGTTAGGTTAGGTTCTGCTGCTGTACAGTGAAACAGCTTTTTTTCACTTTCAAATGCAATAGAGTTAGGCTTATAAAATGCATATACAGTAAACACATTACTTACCATAAAATATTTTCATCCTTAGCTTAAAGTGAGAGGTGAATATATTTATTGTAGGAAACCTCAATAAATGAAGAATGGGTATAATTAAAACTGCTGCATTAGTGAAATGCTGTAAAGCGAAGCGCTGTCAAGTGGAGCCTGCCTGTATTAACCCTTTGGGGGTCGACAGGCCTTCTCAGAAGCACGTTCTCAGGGTCAAAAATTTTTTGGAAAAAAAAAAATAATTTTTTCTTATGAAATGATAGAGAATCTTTTTCCGATCATAATGACACCAAAAGTCTGAAATTTGAATGAAAACTTACGGAATTATGCTCTCGCGAAGTTATCGGTCTCGAAGATGTTTACGCATTGGCGATTTCACCCACTTTGAGCCCCATTTTTAGCCAATTACAATGTTCCAGTCCACTAAAATCATAGCTATTTCGCTAGAACTCCATTTCTTCTATCGATTGAGTACAAGAAACTGCCTATTTACCAATTTCAACTACCCAAAATAGTGGTCAGAAAATGATAATTTGGCCAATTTCACACAAATTTCAAACGATGCCAATTTCAAAATAGGGTCCAGAATAAACAAGGCAGACATTCCTGGCACTAAAATAACATCTTCTCTGTTCATTAGTCACGTCTCCAGGCCCCTCTTACATTAATTTTGCTTTCCATTTTGAATTTTTATTCTCACAAAAAAATAGATTTACTGTTATGTATACAATTGAATCATTGTAAAATGGTATAAATAATATCGGCGCACTTGTGCAAGAATATTAGACTCGCCAGTTGATGTGTATTGCATGCATGGTGTGATTTGTTTTCTCTTGAACATTGGCGAAAATCGAACATTTTCGCTACTTTGAGCTCAATTTCAAGGTACTTGTCATTGTCAAACAATCAAAATCATCAATATTTCTGTAATATATCTTCCATTCTATCAAATGAGACCAAGAAAACGAGAATACATCGATAAATACCATACGAAAATAGACTGCAAAGTCGCTGTTTTAAACAAAAAAAACGGTCATTTTTTTTTCTCATTATGCAGTGTGTGGTGCAGGATTTTTTTATACTGCGCACACTGACCACATAGACCCATTCTTTCATATGTAGGCCTACCAGCCGTTTCCTGCTTAATTTGAAGCCGCTAGAATTTATGCGTACTAGTTCGGCACCAACGCCTGCTCGTAAAACGTACTAGTACGGCACCGACCCCGAAAGGGTTAATTATTGACTGGCTCAGATGTGCTGTGAGACCAAAATAAACATTATTTTTGCTAATATTTCTCAAAATAATTTGCACAAGAAATATTTATTCCATTGTTTGCATATATCGTATGTATTGTAAAATGTGAACGCATGCCCAAGCTCTGCTGAGTAATAGTTATTATAGATTATAGCCATTTGTTGGGCTAATTTGCTTGCAGATACTATATTTGGTATATTGTTATTGTCTACTATGAAATATTAACATTTGGAAGGTTGAAATCTCCAGTGAGTATAATATTAGTTGTTGATTTTTTTTATTTTTAACTTATCTGTTCCATGAATTCTTCCTGTCATTGCTGATAGTGGTTTATATACAAGGATAATTATTTACTCTTTTGCATCTATATGGTCTGACCCTTGTAGGTTTAGTGCTTTTTTTATTATAATAATAATAATCTATATACCCTTGAGTTTTCCATCCATATCTCCCTATCCATAACATCCTTTGTACACTCAGTGGCCACTTTATTAGGTGCACACTTCTAGTACTGGGTAGAGCCCTCTTTGCCCCCTTCCCTCCCCCAGAACAGCCTGAATTCTACATGACATAAATTCAACAGGGTGCTGAAAACACTCCTGCAGATTTGTTGACTGCACATTCATGCTGCGACTCCCATTCCACCACATCCCAAAGGTTTATGCCAAATTCTGACCCTACCATCTGCATGTTGCAGCAAAAATCACAATTTGTCAGACCAGGTGATGTTTTTCCAGTCTTCAACTGTCCAGTTTTAATGAGCCTGTGCCCACTGTAACCTCAGTTTCTTGTTCTTAGCTGACAGGAGTGGAAACCAGTGTGGTCTGCTGCTGCTGTAGCCCATCCACTTCAAGGTTTGATGTGTTGTGTTCAGAGGTGCTCCTCTGCATACCACTGTTGTAGTACGTGGTTATTTGAGTTACTGTCACCTTCAACCAGTCTGGCCGGCGTATGCTGTCAGTGGCCCTATAAACCCCAACAACAACAACAACCAGTCTGGCCATTCTCCTGTGACCTCTCTCATTATCAAGGTGTTTTCACCAACAGAACTGCCACTTACTGGATGTTTTTGTGTCTTCCCAATATTCTTTGTAATCTCTAGAGACTTGCATGTGTAAAAATTCCAGATCAGACAAACTATTCCTTCTGGCACCAACAAACATTCCAAAGTCACTAGATCACATTTCCTTCCCATACTGATGTTTGATCTGAATAACTGAATCTCTTAACCATGTCTGCATGCTTATAGGCATTGAGATACTGTCATGTGATTGGCTGATTAGATATTTGCATTAATGATGTGTACCTAATAGTGGCCACTGTGTTTCTGTGAATGCTCCAAACATTGTACAGTGGTACCTCGAGTTACGATGGTCCCCAAAATCGCCCTTTTATGTAAGTTTATTTTTTTAAATGCTTTTGTAAGTATATTTTTGGGGGTGTAAAAGGACTAGTCTATTTTACATTATTCCTTATGGGGATAAATTCGTTTGGTAATGGCACTTGAACAGCATTCTCGAACGAAAAAATATCGTAACTCGAGGTACCACTGTATTTGATTACGTAAGAAGCCCACACTCTATAGTTTAGTTTATTTTTGTTTGTTTTTTAACCCTGAATGTTAGGAAAAAGGAAGATTTGCTATTTGGAATGTTTGGATTTCTTTAGTACCTTTGGTACTGTACCATCTTGTAATATGGCTGTTGGTGTGCATATTTCTGATCTCTCTTTTACTATTTGTACTGTGGGTTGTAGTCTTGACCCTAGTGTGTGGAAAAACTGGCTCATGTTCCACTGCATCTCTTGTTGTCTTTCATTGTTTATCCTTTTCTTTCTTTAGATAATTTCTCTCTGCCTAAAAAGTTATTATTTACCATACATTTAGTTTGATAGGTAATTTTATATTGCTGTTTTTTGTTGCACAGAATTTTAGACAACTTGGGTCATTAAATTCTCTGGTTTGTAGTAATGTGTACATCTCAGGGTGAAAATATCTGTAATCATTATCAAAAGGACACAGTCCATTTCTTAACATATTGGAACACTTTCTGGTGTGTGGGTATTTACACCTTATTCCATATTTGCAAATTTTCCTGGCATGGTACTGTACTTGCTTATTTCTTGCTTTTGTCTTTTTCTGTGGCAGTTGCAGTTTTGTTTACTGTGAGATGTTTTGAATCTTCCTGTCTGTGTTGCTGTAGGATATTTGTTACATCCTTGGGGAAGTACTAAACCTATAGGGGTCATCCAGTGCCTGGGGAAATGGGAGGCAATCAGGTATGATCTTAGGAAAGGGAGAAAAGTCCATTATCTTGGATCAAAGAGTTCCTCACCAGTATCAGAAAAAACTTCCTTGAGAAATTCACTATTGTACATCACTGTTTCTGTCTCACCTGTGTTGATCCACATGTGTTTCTACCCTTCATTCGCCAAGTATTATATGTTTATTTCCTTTTCCCACTTTTTGTATGTGCAGTAGCTATCTGGTAATTTCTATAAGAAAGACATTTTTGTGTCCATTGTTGTTATTCAATATTTATATTATACCTTCCCATAACGCCCTCTCTCTCATATTAATCTAGTATCATTTACCTTCCTTAATCTCTGCTATCTGCTAATCCGGCTCAAGTTACATGAAATTTGCATATCAAACTTTGTATGCATCTTGTACATTTTAATTTTTTTTAACCCTTTCAGGGTCTGAACCCTTGATCTTAAACTTGCTCTCAGAGTGGGAGAATTTAAAAAAAAAAATTCTTATGGAAGATAATTTTTTTCTGAAGGTAATGAAACCAAAAGGATGAAATTTGATGGAAAACTCACAGAATTACACTCTCGCAAAGTTAGCAGTCTAGGTGATAGACTCAGTGGCGATTTTGCCCATTTTGAGCCCTTTTTTCAGCCAATACCACTGTTCCAGTCGACCAAACTCATAGCTATTTCACTAGTATTCCTTTTAACAATTCAACTACCCAATAAAGTGATCAGAAATTGGCCAGTTTCACACAAAATTAAAAAATTGACAATTTCAAAATAGGGTCCAGAATAAACAATGTAGACATTCCTGACACTTAAAAAAATATTTCCTCTGTACATTAGTTACGTCCCCAGGCCTCTCCTATGTTACGGTTGTTTTCCATTTTGAATTTTTATTCACAAAAAATAGGAGATTTACTGTTATGCAGACTACTGCACTATTGTAGTAATTGTATAAATACAAGTACCATCCGACACGACCTGATCTACATACGACCAGTCGTACTTACGACCGTATGTCTGGCAGCATATACAGTAGTAAAATATTTAGTAAAAAGTAACATACGATACTATGTAGGTACTTTATATAGCAAAGGTTTGACATGCCCTACCCAGTATGTCGGCAATTTTCTAAGGTTCGACTTGCGTCCATTTTGACTTACGACCGGTTGGTCGGAACCAAGCTCGGTCGTAAGTCGGATGGTACTTGTAATGTCAGCGCAATTGTGAACACATATTAGACTGACCAGATGGACATGTATTGGACAAGTGACATAATTTGTGTACTCTGGAATATCGGCAAAAATCTAACATCTCCGCTACTTTGAGCTCAGTTTCAAGCTACTTTCAGTCCTGAAACTAATCAAAATTATTCTATTTGTGCAATATATCTTCCATTCTGTCAATTGAGACCAAAAATCTGAGAATACAAACATAAATACCATATGAAAATACGCCACAAAGTCACTGTTGTAAGCCAAAAAAACACGGTCGCAGTTTTTTCTTGTTATGCAGTGCATGCTGTGGGATTTTTTTTATGTCAGGCACACTGCATAGACCCAGTCTCTTGTATGTAGGCCCAAATTTACCGCTCACAGCTTATCTGAGAGAGCAGAGATCATCACATAGAACAACGGGACCAACCCTGGCTTCAAAGCCATCACATTGGGACCCATTCCGAAAGGGTTGAACAGCTTTCATTC
>WNWK01045739.1:0-14597 GCA_009830355.1 Cherax destructor | reverse complement strand
TTTTTTAAAATCTCACCTGCAAGGATCACAACTCCATAATTATCACGACCACAAGGAAAATGATAGTTAAATATTTAGAACTTTCAAGACAAAAAATGCCAAACCATTGATGATACTCTTCAAGGAATTTGTTCTCCTTATGCTGGAACACTGTTGTATTCCAACAGTTCCGTTCATGGCAGGTGAAATTGCAAACCTGGTGATTATGCAGAGAACGTTCAGGGCGTGTACAGATTCAGTCAAGCACCGAAATCATTGGGAAAAATTTTGAAGTCCCTCGATATGTGCTCTTGGAAGGTAGAGGAGAAAGAAACATTAAAATCTACACTGGGAAAATTCTAGATAGGTTGGTCCTAAATCTGTACACACAAATCATTCCGAATAAATGTAAAAGGCTCGGCTGACGGTAACATATACACCTAATGAAAAGCATGGACGCAGTGAGTACACTCCGCCCCTGCGTGAAAGGACCAAGACTTTTCAATACCCTCGCTTCATACATAAGGAGGATTACCAACAGACCCCTGGCTGTCTTCAAGAGGAGCCTGAACAACTTTCAAAAATCAGTCCCTAATAAGCCGGGCTATGATACATACGTTGGACTTCGTGCGGCTAACACCAAGAGCCTGGTTGATCAGGCCATCCACCTGATCTCGAACTGGACCGCGAGGGAATTGACCTTTTGAACACTCTTCAGGTAGACCCCATGTTGATCATCATTTACACCATCAACATCTCTTCCAGTGTTGCACCCACCGACACATACCACACCCTTTACGTTAGGTTACTGAAGTTTAAGATGATAATCGTGATGCTGCAACGCTTTATGTGCAAATGCAAATGTTGCAGTACTGAAGCTGCGTTAATCTGAGCCCAACAGTCTGATGGTCAGGTCCACATGCTAGAGGAAAAGCAGTGATGCAACGATGTCATGCCACAGGCTCTGTGACCCGCCCAAAATCATTCAGTAGGATGGTGTCAAAACAATCGTGATGGGGTGGACCGCAGGTAGACTCTCACCTCCTGGGCCACACCGTTGTAGGCTCCACGGTCTTCCTTGTATCAGCCAGTGAACTAACATCCACCTGGTCAACCATTGCTGGTAACTACTCTGAAAGCGCTGCCGTTGAAATATTTAAATGTAACAAGAGACATTCCTTGTTGATTAACTAACTTTAATGAAGGGCTTAGAAAAATATTTTTCTCTCCATTTCCTCCTTCCTAAGATGTTATTTAGCCCAGATTGTTTTGAGATGCATTGTTTGCGTACTCTTCTTTAATGTTTATTATAACATTTTCAACGAACATGTTCCATTTTTGTATGAAAATAGACCTTCATACATCGCAACCCATTGAAGGACTTTCTCTGACCATGATTTCTACCTCATAAAATACTGGAAGCGATTCATTAAGGTCATACCGAAACATCATCGACGGGGTTTTCCATAGTATTTATTGGGATGATGAAGTTAATCTTTTTCTTAATTAAAATATTATATTAATTTTGCCAGAGGTTGCAGTGTTTCTGAGGCAATTTGCATGAAATCTGCTCCATCCCATACACTAATAGCGAGAGGTCGTTACACGGCGATTTTGTACCTCACATCAAATGTCATTCGAAAGTGAATGAAAGATAAGAGAGGCACACGGCCTATTTAGCTAATCGGGGAATGAAGACACATCTATACTACATCTGCATATAACTGTGCCGAGGATGAGGCACATATCTTTAATATTCCCTACACGTAATTTAACAGACTGAAGCTCTCACCACGAAGATGATTGCAGTGATGGGTGTACACCTGTCCAGCTGTATGTATGCCAGCAGGTGTGGCAGGTGTCCCTCGCGGGCCGCGGAGTACATTGACCGAGCCTGGGTGAAGATATTCCCATTGATGTTGCCGCAAGTGGTGCAGCTAACGAAAGCAGCAATGATCCACACTAGTGGTCCCAGCACCCGGCTCCCGAATGTCTGCAGGATGGCGAATCTCTTTTAGCAGTTGTTCGATCAACAGAAGGATGAGAGGATGTAGATGAATGGTTCAGAGAACCGACAAGTTGTTAAATTAGACACATATGCAACACGTTTCCTCATTAAAGATACCCAAGTGTTGCATATGTGTCTAATTTAACAGAAGGATGAGAGGAAGATGGACGAATAGATGGGCAGCTGAAAGGGAGGATGACTGGAACGACAAATGGATGGAAGGGTGGATGGATGAGGAATTAGATGGGCAAATGTAGAAGAAGGAGAAAGAATGTATGTATGAACGAATATAGCGATAAAGGAATGGACAAATGAACAGACAGATAAACAAATGTATGGAAGAAATGAAAGGCGCATACGTGAATGGACAAAAGAAAAATTGAAGAATAGCTAAAGTGCTCACGATACGGGTATGAAATATAGCATCGAATTTGTAAATCTCAATACCCCACACAGCTTAAGACTTCACACTGAGATGAAACATTTTTGTACATCAGCACTGATTAGTTAACCTTATTGACACTACTAGAGGACACAGTACAGTCACCACAGCAATAGTACTGAAGAGGAGAGTACACATGCCTCCGCAACAGTACTTAGAGAACAGAATACACTGACCATAATCACATTACTATAGGACAGAGTACAGTCACCAAAGCCACACTAATGGAGGACAGAGTACAGTCACCACAGCCACACTAATGGAGGACAGAGTACAGTCACCACAGCCACACTAATGGAGGACAGAGTACACTCACCACAGCCACACTAATGGAGGACAGAGTACACTCACCACAGCCACACTAATGGAGGACAGAGTACAGTCACCAAAGCCACACTAATGGAGGACAGGGTACAGTCACCACAGCCACACTAATGGAGGACAGAGTACAGTCACCACAGCCACACTAATGGAGGACAGAGTACAGTCACCAAAGCCACACTAATGGAGGACAGAGTACAGTCACCAAAGCCACACTAATGGAGGACAGAGTACAGTCACCACAGCCACACTAATGGAGGAGAGAGTACAGTCACCAAAGCAACACTAATGGAGGACAGAGTACAGTCACCACATCCACACTAATGGAGGACAGAGTACAGTCACCACAGCCACACTAATGGAGGACAGAGTACAGTCACCACAGCCACACTAATGGAGGACAGAGTACAGTCACCACAGCCACACTAATGGAGGACAGAGTACAGTCACCACAGCCACACTAATGGAGGACAGAGTACAGTCACCACAGCCACACTAATGGAGGACAGAGTACAGTCACCAAAGCCACACTAATGGAGGACAGAGTACAGTCACCACATCCACACTAATGGAGGACAGAGTACACTCACCACAGCCACACTAATGGAGGACAGAGTACAGTCACCACAGCCACACTAATGGAGGACAGAGTACACTCACCACAGCCACACTAATGGAGGACAGAGTACAGTCACCACAGCCACACTAATAGAGGATAGAGTACAGTCACCAAAGCCACACTAATGGAGGACAGAGTACAGTCACCACAGTTACACTAATGGAGGACAGAGTACACTCACCACAGCCACACTAATGGAGGACAGAGTACAGTCACCACAGTTACACTAATGGAGGACAGAGTATGTAGACAGCCTGACTGTCTGCATAGACAGCCATGCTGTCTGCCAGCTGAGTTCATATTTCGTGCCATGCTAGTTTCCATAGTATTCCGCCAGAGGGCAAGCCTAGTAGGCGTACCCACGTCTACCAGACCCGCCCTGGCCCACTCTCACTTGGCGCCCAAACTTCACTCAGTCAATAGGCCTACTCCTCTCCCTCTCGCACGGGGCATGGCCCTGGGCCATGGCCACAGACACGCAGCCTGTTACCCGCACCTTTATTACAAATAAAGTAAGAAGCCTCCGAAGGCTTATCATTTCAACCACGCCTCCAAGAACACCCCAAATAACACATCGTTATAAATGGTGACAGCGGTGCCTCGCAGCTGATGTGTTGTGGGGAGGAAGAGGAATGAAGTTTGTCTACCACTTCATCAGTCTCTACAAGAAGCATCCGTCTCTCAACGAGTTATCCTGATGTCGTGTCTGCAAATCTCAGCATCCAGACACAGGTACAAGCAGGATTCAGGCCGAAATTTGTCTAATTCTCCGAGAAATGGCGTCACTGACTTCACGCCACAGCGTCCCATGCTGTTTCTCAGTCACGTGCTCAGCCTTGCCAGCATGTTCTGCTGTTGTTGTTCAGCTCAGCACAACTATTTCAGCACTTCAGAGGTGAGTTTGTGGTGATTTCCCAGTGTGAGTGTGTCTCCTCGTGTATTGTGGGTGAGGGAGGTAGGCGCGCGGCCCTGTCTCTCACCATACACACCCGCCCTAGTGTACGCCGCCACACACCATACACCACTCACTGCCCACTCCCTCTATGCTGTTTTCTGTGAATTTCCTTGTGAATTCTTGCCAGAACTGTGTATCAGAGTGTCGAGGCCACTCGAAGCCACGTGGATCTACAAGCCACGTGGATCAGCAAGCCACGTGGATCAGCAAGCCACGTGGATCAGCAAGCCACGTGGATCTCCAAGCCACGTGGATCAGCAAGCCATGTGCTGTGGTCAGCTGCCTGACTCCACTGACGTCACGATGCTGCCGACTCCACGACGTCACTCCACTGATGTCACTTCGCGATGTCACTCCATGACATCCATCATCATGTCACACCAGAACGTCACCTCGCGACGTCACCCACGATGTTGTCTGACGTTCCTCGCGACGTCTGCTGACGTCACTCGCGATGTCACGCCTGATATCACCCACATGATGTCCCGAGTGCTGTAGTTTATCAGTGAGCATTTTATTTTCATTATTTGTCGAGAAGTTTGAGAGAAGATATAAGTCGAGTGTTCATTATTCCTCTCAGTCAGTGTTCTCACATGTTCGAGTATTGCTTAGTGACGATTTTTATACAGAAAAGCGTCATTTGCTAGTAAGCTATGTTGTACCACATGTGCAGTATGTGTGCAGTTTCTCGTGTGTCCTATGTAGCACCTGTGTGTTACTTTGTCACCCAGTGTGTGACCCGCGCCCCGCGCGCTTGACAGCTGACATTTGTCAGTCCAGGCGTCAGTTACGAGCGTTCGAGCGCCTTGTACAGAAAGCTCTTATTGTTCGCCGCTCGTAGATGCCTTTGCTGAATCGTACCCGCGATGATTCTCCCATCGAGACCGTTCCACTTCACCTCCAAGACCGTCAGTCCAGTTATTGCAGATGACCAGTCTGGGGACGCTTACACTGCCCTCTGCTGTAACTTCTACTGTCGAGAGATGTCACTCGCCAAGCCGCAGTTAAGCCTGTTGGCAGGCGACTGTCAGCCTCGTGTCACAGCTTCAGTGAGCAGCCTGCACAATGATGATGTCACTTTGACTGCTAGCCCACTCACTGCAGTATGGTGTATGCTGTTACGACCTCCAGATGTTTCGCCGAGTCATCCCTGTCACGACTCTCTCCACACTCGCCAGCAGCGACACCTCCAGCGACAGTACCAGTCGAGGAATGTCCTCCTGAGTCGCTTGCCAGTCCTGTCCTGTTGCGACTACTGACGACGCCTCACTCGAGGGCACCAGCAGTTGTGCCCCAGGTTGAGTGAACCCTGCAGCGACTACTACGATGTCTGCTTCACATCCCAGAGGAGACCGTAACCTGTTACATCGCAGCTCAGCCGAAGCTGTCTCCCGTGTTGCAGTATGTCCAGACGCAGGAAGGCGTGCAGTGCTGCATCGACGCTCACTGCCTTAGACCACGAAGCACACCGTTTTTTTCTTCCCTCTCTGGAGGAAGTTTTTTTTTCTATGTCCATATGTTTATGTATATGTATTTTTCTTTCGTGTTCTGTGACCTGTTCTTGCGAGAGAGAGACCAGAGTTTTTTTTTAATGCCATTCATGGTCGGGTCGACCATGGGTAGCGTGACCGAGCGATGTAGACAGCCTGACTGTCTGCATAGACAGCCATGCTGTCTGCCAGCTGAGTTCATATTTCGTGCCATACTAGTTTCCATAGTATTCCGCCAGAGGGCAAGCCTAGTAGGCGTACCCACGTCTACCAGACCCGCCCTGGCCCACTCTCACTTGGCGCCCAAACTTCACTCAGTCAATAGGCCTACTCCTCTCCCTCTCGCACGGGGCATGGCCCTGGGCCATGGCCACAGACACGCAGCCTGTTACCCGCACCTTTATTACAAATAAAGTAAGAAGCCTCCGAAGCCTTATCATTTCAACCACGCCTCCAAGAACACCCCAAATAACACATCGTTATAAATACAGTCACCAAAGCCACACTAATGGAGGACAGAGTACAGTCACCAAAGCCACGCTAATGGAGGACAGAGTACACTCACCACAGCCACAGCCTTGGAGGAGAGGATCTCAGCAGGTGTGAGAACAGCGTAGTAGGCCACATTGGTGAGGGTGTAGACAATAGTCACTAACGTCAAAGAGATTATGATAGCACGGGGCAGGTCTCTATAAAAATATACACCATATAAAAGTTATACTCCAAGCAAATGGGCTGTAACAAAAAATATTGAGCAAATAAGTAGTAAAAATTAAATTAACTTCGGCACTTGACGAAGGTATAATTTTGTACTCATACTGATCTCTGACTTTTTAAAGAGTTTAACAACCAAATGTCTAAATAATGTTATCATAACAAACACTTAGATATCACTTCTTAATATACACCTAATGTTTTCAAAGTTTCAAGTAGAATAAATTTAATTTGTAATGTGAAAATTTTGGCATAATTTTCCGAGATTTTGATATGTGTGTTTCGATAGTGAGAAAAATATATTGAAATGGTGTTGATTTGACTCTTGGAAAATCTGCGCCTGCGCGAGGTGGAGGAAGGGGGACGCCATAATGGAGTCAGTGAAGGCGGCTGATAATATCCATCGAATTAAATCAAACTTTATCGAGGACAAATTGGGGTGAAACGGCCTCAGATGAGCAGCAAATAATGCGGTGATGGACTACACTGCGAACTGTACCTCCTCATCACTGTCCTTCCGCAAGTCCATCCCAAATCATACAGTCCACCCTTTAATTTATATATTATTACCAGAATTATTAGTTTATTAATTTCAATATAATTTATAGGTCCAGGATTATATGTGTACTAAGAGGATTGTGGGTGTCGAAGGGGATGATCTCAAGAGACCTAGAATATCCAAAATTCCTACAAAATGTAAGTAGTTCTTCTAAGTTGCCTTCTAATCAAATTATTTGTATGAATGCAGTAGTGAGGTTCATGCAGGTATTTTTTTTTTTTTATTTTATTTAAAAAATACAATTGCTTCATTCACAAATCCATCATATCACATAATTACTATACCACAATTAAACATAATTACAAATAAAGCACATTATGTATTTAATTACCCTCAAAAATGTAGTATCTCACCTTAATACATAAGGTGTAACTCATATCCGGTCTTCTTATCAATGAACTATTGTACATAAACATCAGACCAACTCCAAACTGTAGCAACATACAATACTTTATGTTGTAAAAAATAAAACTAACAGCGGCCTAAAATTTCAGAATGAATTAACCCCATCAGGTAAAAGTTTTTATACATACCTATGCCCACTACTACTAACCATTAATACCATTAATGTGCTGTCCTAATTACAGTTCTTGTAAGCACATGAACCTTAAATGCACATTTAAGTACAAGTAATATACCTGTAACTATTTAAGAAGTCAGCATTTTAACACATCTTTATATGCTTACTAGTTAGTTTCATCGCTCAAACGCTACTGGCGTTCTTTTGACAGTATAAAAATTACACATATTAGTACTGCATTTTAATAATATAATGTAACTCAGATAACGTACAACAGTACTACAATCATGATGTATGTGTCAGTGTTACATTAGCTCCAGTCTCAAGCTCTCTTCCAATAACAAATCACCGTTCACCAAACACACCACTCACTCCTCATTCTCACCCACTTACAATCCATTTTACCACAAAAGTTACCAACTTTTGCTTGGACGACAGTGATCAACATTGAAAACATAAAATTCTGCACATCTGAGTACCTGTGCACAGCACCACTTCTGCTGCCACCACAGCGGCTAAAATCCAAGGCAATCCCACAAATTTCTCCTTAATTATTAGTCTTACAGTCAGTCACAACATTCCATGAAGTTCATACATTCCCGACTCACTCATCTAATCCTATCCTAATGTCCATTGAAGTCAACCCCACAATAATACAATGCGTCATCCGTCAACCCCATTCCCACTCCCCCTATTCTTACCCCCACTGTTGAACCCCCCCACCCAATCACTTGCGCACACAAATGCCTCACGCTTACTATCCCCTCCTCAAGAATCCACCCACTGACATTACACTTAAACATGTTGAAACCCCTGCCCCCTCCCAGGTGTCAAGCCATTTCCTGCTCCCACTCACCCACCCAATAACACCTGCAAATTCATCTCTATACTCACTAGAGAACAAGTCTTCATACCTTCTCCCATACACCCACCTATTCCTATTTCTTGTCCTAATCATAGTTGCAGCTATTGCCCTAATGCGTTCCCGTGCCCCCACCTCCTTATCCGCCATGACTCACACACAAAATCAACCAGTACATACATTAAAGCCCTTCTCATACTCTGCCCAACTCCGCCCAAATCCAAACTAATAGCCCGTAAGACCCCTATCCCTCCCCCTCCTTCGCAAAACACCACCCATCCATTCCCTCATCGGCCCCAAACTTTCACAAAATATATCGCATGCATTCCAGTCTGCTGAATACCACACCTTTCACATCTTCCATCCCTTATGATGCCCATATTGAATAAAACCGCCTTTGATCCAAACCACCATGCAAAAACCGATACATTAATTCCCTTTCCCTTGATCTCAACTTTAATCCTTTAAACCCTTTCCAAACATGAAGCCAATCATACATAGGATATTCACTTGCACCCTCAATAACATTCCTACCCCATCCCATTATTTCAATCTCACTTGCAGTCCATCTATGAGAAGTCTTCACTACCATCATTTGCCGCAAAATATCCCAACCCATCCTTAAATCCCTCCCTCCCCATCATCTACCCAGATCTATGCCATCATACCTACTCTCCCCGCTTCCATGCCACCCCAAAGTACAACACACCTTTTAACATACAAGCTAAATAAGTGTCACACCAACCCAATAAGCCCCAGGCCACCCCTATCCACCCTGTTCCTAACTATTGCCTTCCTCAGCCACGGCCGACCATACGCCCAAATGTATCTCATGACTCTCACCTCAAGTCTTCTAATATCTGATTGCAACAAAGAGAAAACCACTGCCACGTGCCAAAGTTTACTATACACCAGTGTGTTGACCACCACTACCCTTTGCTGCAACATTAGATCACCCGGCATCCACCCTTTTATCCTACTTAATGCCTTCTGCACCACGTTCTCTGAAGTAACTCTACATGAATCACTCACAGTATTTAAATATGTTACCCCACATATCTTAATTTCATCAACTATCATCCACCCATGCCTTTCCCCCATGCACCCTCCCACCCATCCACCCACCTCCAATAACTTTGATTTGGCATAATTTACTCTCATACCAGTAGCCCTGCCAAACACTTCAATTATACATCCCACATTATTAAACCCTCCCACTACTTACAAGCACAGTCGTGTCATCTACATACTCTATGATTCCTTGCACCCACCTCTATTACCGGGTATGTTCATTTCTCACCCTCTACGCCTAACCTTACCAGTCTGTAGAACGGATCCTGCATCACGCAAATAAACACTGCGACAGTGGACATCCCTTTCGCAATCCTTTTCCCATAATGATCCTCTCTCCCATTCTACCATTCACACGTACTTCACACCGCCTCCTATACACAGTCTCTACCCATCCCACTACATCCTCTCCAAAACCCTGTCTCTTCAAGATCTCATACAACGTCCCCTTTCTACATTATCATACACTCTTTTGCCAATCAATTGCTAAGACCCCCCCCTCAGTCCCATCATCTATAAATTTCTGATGCATTCATGTCCTTGTATCATGCTTCTCCCCGGTATCCCACACTGCCCCCCCTCTATGACCCCACCCAATACTTGTTTCAATCTATTTGCCAATAATTTAGCAAAAATTTTGTAATCGGCATTGATTAATGCCAATGGCCTAAAATTGTCCATGGTTTCCCGCTACCCCTTTTCCGAACCAAAACCACCTCTCCAGTAACCTTTGACCTATCCCCATACGACCTCTCCTTTCATTATATTGAACAATAACATAAGCATTCCTTTATAGCCTCCCAAAAAGTACCTTTTTAAAAAATTTATTAATTATAACCATCCAATCCTGGTGCCTTTGCTTCACTTAAACCATTCACAGCCTCCCCCAACTTCCTCTTCACTAACAGGTCCTTCCATGCTTGCTCTATTCCCATCTCCCACCCCTGTTCACTATCCCTTCCAGTACGATGTCCCTCTCATGCTCACTCATCTGTCCACAACCCCAATACTTTTTAAACCTTTTTTGCATATCCCCAAAATAAGCTTTCCCCACGTTTTCCCCCCTATCCTCCACTACTTCCAAAAAAAAAATTTCATCACCCCCCCTTTTTCCGCACTTATTTAACAATTTTTTGGGGTGGTCTTTCTCCCATAAAAAAATCAGTTTTCCCTGCTTGCACAGGGGCAGGAAAAATTTTCCTTCTGAATACTACGCAATTTTTTCCCTTTTTTAAAACCCAATTTCTTCAAATCAGGTGCCCCCCCGTCTTTCAAAAATTTTTTCCCCAAAATCCATCCATGTACTTCTGCAACCCAAAAACCAGCAAACCCCTCCCTACCCAACCTCCTATAGAACCCCTGAATTTCTCCTTTGCTGCCTTTTCCCCCCAACCCCAGGTCCCCCTCTCCCGTTTTTTTTCCCCCAAATCTCCCCCCACCAATGTGCAAAGGATTCTCGTTGGCCCTCCTCACGAAAAAAACCCAAAAACCTACCCCCTTTAAACCCTTTTTACTCCCCCCCTTCCCTGTTGCATCCACCATAACACCTCTATGATCCGAAAATCCCACATCTATGATATGAATCCCCACTCCCCCAACCGGGGTCTGTTATAAAAACCCCTCCAGTCTAGCAGAAATTTTCCCCCCAAAAAAGTATTCTCCCCCCGCCTCCTCCCCCATGTCCTTTAAACCCACCCAAATTAACAGGGTTTTAAACCCCAAAACCCACCCAGCCCCTGAGGCCGACCCTTTTCCCCAAAAAACAGTTCCAATTTTTTCCCCCCAAACCCCACTCTGGGCAGCCCCTGAAAAGGGTTTCCCGGGGGTAATCATTCACAAAATTTTTTCCTTGGGGTTTTTCTATTAAACTCTGGGGATATATACACTAACAAAGCTAAAACCCCTTTCCCCCCATTCCCCCCCTACCCCCTTCTATCCTGCCATCTCCACTCTCCTCCCAAGCCAACAAAAAAAAGGGTTTGACACCTGAAGACTTTTTGAACCCCACCCTTTAATCTCCTAGTCGAACCCCAAAACATCAACCCCCCCCATGAGATCTTCCAACCTTTTAAAATTTTTTAGAAAACCCCCGAAACCAAAGCATCGTGGTTTTCCCCTACCCACTTCCCCCTTTAAATTTTAGCCTCATTCCATTTTTAAATTTTAAAGTTAAACACCTGAAAAAAAAATTGTGGGTTTGCCCCCTTTTCCCTTTTTGGGGGGTCACCACCGGGTTCCTGGTTTTCCCCATAAGCCCCACACTTCCCCCTTTTCCCCTTTTTTTGTGCTTTTAAAAAGGAGCCCCCCTTTTTTCCCCTTCTGTGATGCAACCACCCCAAGGGGGTTTTTACAAGACCCGGGGGAGGTGTTAAAATGTCCTCCCCATCCGAAGAGGTTACAGACCTTTTCCGATTCACTCGCAATCCATACCATTCTCACTATCAAAAATTGACCTTTTTTTGCACTCATGTACAATCACACTCACCTTCTCGTTAATGCCATTTTCACCTGCACCCAACCCTCCACACTCCAAAACTCCTTAGCCTCAGGGGGGCCTTTTCCCCACTAAGAATCCCCAGGAATTTTCCCCAAGGGGAGGAAGGGTTTTAAACCCCACTGGAAAAATCCTCCAATTCTTTACCTGGGGTTGATCCACCAGTACCTCCACAGGTAGCGTAGACAGGTATCCTTATTCTCCACTATGTCCCCCTGTCTTAGCACCTGAGCAGGTTCTCCTCTTGGCCTACACCCCCCCTCTGGAGGTCACTGGGGCCCCCGAGGCATTGCACGCCGTTGTACCTTTTCCAGGGGACTCCGCCGCCACATGATCAAATGCTGCACACATGCGACACGCCCCCCTTGCCCCCGATGTGACATACAAAAGTGTCCTGGGGAAATTTTGGTAGTAGCACAACGTACGACGGGATAATATGCCTGATGGTCATTTTCAAAGTAAGAGCCTTCCAGGAGGCTCAACAAAACCCTTCACTATTTGCCCATTCGCTGCATGGACGATGCCAAATCTTTTAAGAGTCCATCAAATCAACCACTCCGCTTCAAAAGGGGCATTACACATCTAATCCAAGTGTAGGAGCTAAAAAAGTCCCTCAGTCGACCTCCATACCGCTGGAACTGCATAGACCCGAGGATAGGATCAACCAAGCGCCGTACTCCGGGGGAGACAACTTGATAAACACCCTGCTCATTCCTTTTAAAGCCACGCCAGGTTCCGATGTTTATATGATAAATATCCGAGGATTGTTAAATCGTAAAGTTCAGGTTGCAAAATCCCTTCACCAACTCCAAAACACAGTGTTTATACGGCGTCCGCCTGATACTACCTGTTGTGGAAAAAAAATGTAACCACTTGCCACCAGGAGGCAGAGCACCATGTCTGCACAGTAAGATAAGGTGGGATGCCCAATGTTAACAAACCCACCATTTTTCATTTTTTTCCGGGGGAACTCTGTGCATGCTGTAAATGGCCCCAGGGTTTCCTTGTGTTGGGTTGGCCTGAAGCTCCCTAAGGGTGATGCGGTGGTTCTGCCCCCCCCCTCGCCTTAGCCCCAGTCTTTTTTGTTATGTGCCTGAATTTTAATTAACCTTTGCCGTCTGGATGAGTCGGGGTTTTGTTTTGTCAGCTGTATGGGGGTCTTGGGATTGTGGGCCACCAGACATAAGATAATCCAATCCTTCTTTTTGGCCCTAATTATGTGAGGATACCCCCCTTTGGGGGGCCCTTTGAATTTGGGGGGGTGGGACTAAATGGCCCCGACGGTTAGGATAAATTTTTTCCATGACCCTGCGCAAGCTGTTTTTCCGAAGGTGTGTGGGGTACCATTGTTTGGAGTTTATTTTGGAATATCGTTTAGAGTATTACTTTTTTGCCAGAAAATGGTGGCTGAGGGTAGCAACTGGGATTTCGTCAAGTTCCCCCCACGAAAAACCTCAGTGTAATGCGAGTATTTCAGTGGAGGATATTTTGGGGCCTCGTTGTAGATGGTAATGGGCACCCCGGGAGGGGGGGAAAAGGGCCGCACCGACATCTTCCCCAGTCCACGGGGCTATGACCTCGTGGGTTTGCATCTGATATGAATACAGATATACCCCGGGAACGTCCGCGTCAGTGCCCGGAAATCCCGGTCCGGGGGAGTCTTGACCATAGTAGGAACAGTGAGTGTTTTTGAAGACAATGTCAACTCCCCCGAATCATCCTCCAACAAAGGTTTTTGCCTCAGGCCATGAATTTCCATTGGGCACAGAATGGTTTTTTTCCCCCTGGGTGGGGACAGAGCCCGCCCGCGATTTAAATTCGGCCCCGTATCCTTTGTCAGTAAACCCTCAGCAGTGTTGACCATCTCCCGGAAATGCCTGTTGTGGGGGTTTGATTGGGGCAGATTTTTTGTAAACCGTCAGTCCCGGGGCCCTCCTGGTGAGGGCCGGTTTGCGGTGGGGTTCGAAGCAGTGGATATTCCGGGCTGTTGTGGTATGGGGGCTGAGGGTTAGATTTCTTCAATGCGCACCGAGACCTTCGTTTGGTTGGGAAACTGGATCTGCTGTTTAGGTCCACGCAAGCCAGGAGCCTGAATAACCTGCGAGCAGGAAGTGTCTACTTTGGTGTGTTAGGGCCAGTGAGGGCTCGTGTATGCCGCTTGCTGATTGCGTTGACCTGCTGCATCCTTGAGGGTGCCCATTTCTGTTGGCGCCGCTTTACCTTTCTTTTTTTTTTCGTTGATGTACAAGGGAGTTTACCTGGAGAGGGTTTTGGGGTGAACGACCCCGCGGCTCAATCTGAGACCAGGCCCTTTTGGATCGGTCGACAAACCGGTGTTTGCTGGCGCACGTAAACGACGTAGAACCCAGCCCGGTTGGGAGGAAGAAAAGTCTTGGGCCCGGACACTTTTGTGTTGTTTTCAAGACTTTGGCGCCCCTTCTTGGGAGAAGTTATCATCCAATCTTTTTTTTCAAGGGAGTGATTTTCGTGTGAAAGTTTGATACTAACCCCCCTAGGATTTTCCAAATGTATATTATCAATTCTCCCTGGGCCCTGTCCATGA
>WNWK01045738.1:0-14598 GCA_009830355.1 Cherax destructor | reverse complement strand
CCTAACATTCTACCATACTAACACAATGATACCTGGCTTCCTGTGGGTGTCTGTCATTCCTAACATTCTACCATACTAACACAATGATACCTGGCTTCCTGTGGGTGTCTGTCAGTCCTAACATTCTACCATACTAACACAATGATACCTGGCTTCCTGTGGGTGTCTGTCAGTCCTAACATTCTACCATACTAACACAATGATACCTGGCTTCCTGTGGGGTGTCTGACAGTCCTAACATTCTACCATACTAACACAATGATACCTGGCTTCCTGTGGGTGTCTGTCAGTCCTAACATTCTACCATACTAACACAATGATACCTGGCTTCCTGTGGGTGTCTGTCAGTCCTAACATTCTACCATACTAACACAATGATACCTGGCTTCCTGTGGGGTGTCTGACAGTCCTAACATTCTACCATACTAACACAATGATACCTGGCTTCCTGTGGGTGTCTGACAGTCCTAACATTCTACCATACTAACACAATGATACCTGGCTTCCTGTGGGGTGTCTGTCAGTCCTAACATTCTACCATACTAACACAATGATACCTGGCTTCCGTGGGTGTCTGACAGTCCTAACATTCTACCATACTAACACAATGATACCTGGCTTCCTGTGGGTGTCTGACAGTCCTAACATTCTACCATACTAACACAATGATACCTGGCTTCCTGTGGGTGTCTGTCGTCTAACATTCTACCATACTAACACAATGATACCTGGCTTCTGTGGTGTCTGTCAGTCCTAACATTCTACCATACTAACACAATGATACCTGGCTTCCTGTGGGTGTCTGCAGTCCTAACATTCTACCATACTAACACAATGATACCTGGCTTCCTGTGGGTGTCTGTCAGTCCTAACATTCTACCATACTAACACAATGATACCTGACTTCCTGTGGGTGTCTGTCAGTCCTAACATTCTACCATACTAACACAATGATACCTGGCTTCCTGTGGGGTGTCTGTCTGTCCTAACATTCTACCATACTAACACAATGATACCTGGCTTCCTGTGGGTGTCTGACAGTCCTAACATTCTACCATACTAACAGTCACACATAAGCTCTAATGAGTCTTAGCACTAAGCTCTACATGAGCTAAACAAGAAGCTCTAGGCACTTCAAACAGTAAAGTGTCTAGCACTCGAGTCCAACATTCTACATAGTACACAATATACAGCTGCTTCACTGAGTCAACACCATAAACATTCTACACATATCAACACAAATGCTCACACTGAGTTTCACTAAGAGCTACATCTGACAGTCTAAATTCTCCATAAAGCTATACACTTGAGCTCACGCTGGTGAAGCAATCTACACGATGTAGAACATACAAGCACTAATGAGTAAACATAGAACTCAGGCTGATCAAAGCCATAGGAAATGTTTACCACAACACTCACAACTATACTTGATAAAGCTCTACACTCAAACATAAAGCTCTACACTCAAACATAAAGCTCTACACTCAAACATAAAGCTCTACACTCAAACATAAAGCTCTACACTCAAACATAAAGCTCTACACTGAGTCAAACATAAAGCTCTACACTGAGTCAAACATAAAGCTCTACACTGAGTCAAACATAAAGCTCTACACTGAGTCAAACATAAAGCTCTACACTGAGTCAAACATAAAGCTTACACTGAGTCAAACATAAAGCTCTACAATGAGTCAAACATAAAGCTCTACACTGAGTCAAACATAAAACTCTACACTGAGTCAAACATAAAGCTCTACACTGAGTCAAACATAAAGCTCTACACTGAGTCAAACATAAAGCTCTACACTGAGTCAAACATAAAGCTCTACACTGAGTCAAACATAAAGCTCTACACTGAGTCAAACATAAAACTCTACACTGAGTCAAACATAAGCTCTACACTGAGTCAAACATAAAGCTCTACACTGAGTCAAACATAAAGCTCTACACTGAGTCAAACATAAAACTCTACACTGAGTCAAACATAAAGCTCTACACTGAGTCAAACATAAAGCTCTACACTGAGTCAAACATAAAGCTCTACACTGAGTCAAACATAAAGCTCTACACTAGAAACATAAAGCTCTACACTGAGTCAAACATAAAAGCTCTACACTTAGTCAAACATAAAGCTCTACACTGAGTCAAACATAAAGCTCTACACTGAGTCAAACATAAAGCTCTACACTGAGTCAAACATAAAGCTCTACACTGAGTCAAACATAAAGCTCTACACTTAGTCAAACATAAGCTCTACACTGAGTCAAACATAAAGCTCTACACTGAGTCAAACATAAAGCTCTACACTGAGTCAAACATAAAGCTCTACACTGAGTCAAACATAAAGCTCTACACTGAGTCAAACATAAAGCTCTACACTGAGTCAAACATAAAGCTCTACACTGAGTCAAACATAAAGCTCTACACTCAAACATAAAGCTCTACACTGAGTCAAACATAAAGCTCTACACTGAGTCAAACATAAAGCTCTACACTGAGTCAAACATAAAGCTCTACACTGAGTCAAACATAAAGCTCTACACTGAGTCAAATATAAAGCTCTACACTGAATCAAACATAAAGCTCTACACTGAGTCAAACATAAAGCTCTACAATGAGTCAAACATAAAGCTCTACACTGAGTCAAACATAAAGCTCTACATTGAGTCAAACATAAAGCTCTACACTGAGTCAAACATAAAGCTCTACACTGAGTCAAACATAAAGCTCTACACTGAGTCAAACATAAAGCTCTACACTGAGTCAAACAAAAAGCTCTACACTCAAACATAAAGCTCTACACTGAGTCAAACATAAAGCTCTACACTGAGTCAAACATAAACCTCTACACTGAGTCAAACATAAACCTATACACTGAGTCAAACATAAAGCTCTACACTGAGTCAAACATAAAGCTCTACACTGAGTCAAACATAAAGCTCTACACTGAGTCAAACATAAAGCTCTACATTGAGTCAAACATAAAGCTCTACATTGAGTCAAACATAAAGCTCTACACTCAAACATAAAGCTCTACCCTGAGTCAAACATAAAGCTCTACACTGAGTGCAACATAAAGCTCTACACTCAAACATAAAGCTCTACACTGAGTCAAACATAAAGCTCTACACTGAGTCAAACATAAAGCTCTACACTGAGTCAAACATAAAGCTCTACACTGAGTCAAACATAATAAAGCTCTACACTGAGTCAAACATAAAGCTCTACACAGAGTCAAACAAAATATAGCTCTACACAGAGTCAAACAAAATAAAGCTCTACACAGAGTCAAACATAATAAAGCTCTACACGAGTAAACTAAAACTACAAGAGTAAAAAAACACTTAAAAGAAAAGGAGAAGCTAAAGAGAAACATAAAGAGAGAGAGAGAAGAAAGACAAAGAAGCAGAGAGAGAGAGAGAGAGAGGAGAGGACGCGACAGAGAAGCAGAGACGGAGAGAGAGAAGAGAGGATAAACAGCTCTTTGCTTGTAAATAAAGTTAGGAACCTAACCTAACCTTGTAAGACCCTGTGAAAGAGAGAGAGATGTAAATGTTGTTTAAGTAGGTTTCAAGTCTGTCTACTACACAAGGGTCACTAGGATGTTAGTTTCCATGTGATGACTTGCAGTAGCAGCAGCAACAACAGTAGCAGCAGCAACAACAGTAGCAACAGCAACAACAGTAGCAGCAGCAACAGTAGCAGCAGCAACAGCAGTAGCTGCAGCAACAGTAACAGCAGCAGCAACAACAGTAGCAACAGCAACAACAGTAGCAGCAGCAACAGTAGCAGCAGCAAAAACAGTAGCAACAGCAACAACAGTAGCAGCAACAACAACAGTAGCAACAGCAACAACAGTAGCAGCAACAACAGTAGCAGCAGCAACAGTAGCAACAGCAACAACAGTAGCAGCAGCAACAGCAGCAGCAGCAACAGTAGCAGCAGCAACAACAGTAGCAGCAACAACAGTAGCAACAACAACAACAGTAGCAGCAACAACAGTAGCAGCAGCAACAGTAGCAACAGCAACAACAGTAGCAGCAGCAACAGCAGCAACAGTAGCAGCAGCAACAACAGTAGCAGCAACAACAGTAGCAACAGCAACAACAGTAGCAGCAACAACAGTAGCAGCAGCAACAGTAGCAACAGCAACAACAGTAGCAGCACAACGCAGCAACGAGCAGCAGCAACAACAGTAGCAGCAACAACAGTAGCAACAGCAACAACAGTAACAGCAACAACAGTAGCAGCAGCAACAGTAGCAACAGCAACAACAGTAGCAGCAGCAACAGCAGCAGCAGCAACTACAGTAGCAGCAAAAACAGTAGCAGCAGCAACAGTAGCAACAGCAACAACAGTAGAAGCAGCAACAGCAGCAGCAGCAACAGTAGCAGCAGCAACAACAGTAGCAGCAACAACAACAGTAACAGCAGCAACAGTAGCAGCAGCAACAGCAGCAACAGTAGCAGCAGCAACAGCAACAACAGTAGCAGCAACAACAACAGTAGCAGCAACAACAGCAGCAGCAGCATCAGTAGCAACAGCAACAACAGTAGCAGCAGCAACAGCAGCAGCAACAGTAGCAGCAGCAACAACAGCAGCAGCAGCAACAACAGTAGCAGCAACAACAACAGTAGCAGCAGCAACAGTAGCAGCAGCAACAGCAACAACAGTAGCAGCAGCAACAACAACAACAGTAGCAGTAACAACAGTAGCAGCAACAACAGTAGCAGCAGCAACAGCAGCAGCAGCAGCAACAGTAGCAGCAGCAACAACAGTAGCAGCAGCAGCAACAATAGCAGCAGCAGCAACAGTAGCAGCAACAACAGTAGCAGCAGCAACAACAGTAGCAGCAACAACAGTAGCAGCAGCAACAGTAGCAGCAACAACAGTAGCAGCAACAACAACAGTAGCAGCAACAACAGTAGCAGCAGCAGCAGCAACAGTAGCAGCAACAACAGTAGCAGCAGCAACAACAGTAGCAGCAGTAACAGCAGCAACAACAGTAGCAGCAACAATAGTAGCAGCAGCAGCAACAGTAGCAGCAACAACAGTAGCAGCAGCAACAACAGTAGCAGCAGCAACCGTAGCAGCAACAGTAGCAGCAGCAGCAACAACAGTAGCAGCAGCAACAGTAGCAGCAACAACAGTAGCAGCAGCAACAGCAACAACGGTAGCAGCAGCAACAGCAACAACAGTAGCATAAACAACAACAGTAGCAGCAACAACAGTAGCAGCAGCAACAACAGTAGCAACAACAACAACAGTAGCAACAGCAACAACAGTAGTAGCAGCATCAACTGTAGTAGCAGCAACAACAGTAGTAACAGCAACAACAGTAGCAACAGCAACAACAGTAGCAACAGCAACAACAACAGTAGCAGCAGCAACAACAGTAGCAGCAGCAACAGTAGCAGCAACAACAACAGTAGCAGCAGCAACAACAGTAGAAGCAGCAACAACAGTAGCAGCAGCAACAACAGTAGCAACACCAACAACAGTAGCAGCAGCAACAACAACAGTAGCAGCAGCAACAACAATAGCAGCAGCAACAACAGTAGCAGCAGCAACAGTAGCAGGAACAACGGCAGCAGCAGCAACAGGAGCAGGAACAACGGCAGCAACAGTAGCAGGAACAACGGCAGCAACAGTAGCAGTAACAACGGCAGCAGCAGCAACAGTAGCAGGAACAACAACAGCAGCAGCAGCAGCAGCAACAGTAGCAGCAGCAACAATAGAAACAACAGCGATACAAGCACAACAAGAAGAGCATCAAGAATAAACAGGTAAAGAGCTCTGTTAGAGCTGCTCTTGAGCTCAACTCTCATTGTCCATCCACCTCCATGGATAAAGTCCTCCATTTTACCCGCTCTTTACACTCTCACTCAGGCTCTCACCGCTCTTACACACTCACCAGGCTCAACAACAGCTTTACACTCACACTCAGGTCACGCTCTTACACTCTCACTCAGGCACTCACCGCTCTTTACCAACACCACTCAGGCTTCACCGCTTTACACTCACTCAGGCTCACCCAGCTCTTACACTCTCACTCAAGCTCTAACCCGTCTTTACAGCTCTCACCATGCTCCACCTGCTTTACACTCACCAGCTCTACAGCTCTTTACACTCACTCAGGCTCTAAAACGCTCTTACACTCACTCAGGCTCAACACGTCTACACTCACTCAGGCTCTCACCGCTCTTTACACTCACCAGCTCTCACACGCTCTTTACACTCTCACTCAGCTCTCACCGCTTAACTTACAGCTCTCACCGTCAGGCTACACGGTCTATTACACTCCCAGCTCTACCGCTTTACATCTCACTCAGCCAGCTCTCACCCGCTCTTACACTCTCACTCAGCTCTCACCGCTTTACACTCACCAGGCTCACACGTTTACACTCTCACTCAGCTCTACCGCTTTACACTCTCACTCAGCTCTCACCCGCTCTTACACTCCACCAGCTCCACCGCTTTACACTCTCACTCAGCTCTACCCGTCTTACACTCTACCAGCTCTCACCGCTCTTTACACTCTCACTCAGGCTCACCGCTCTTTACACTCTCACCAGGCTCTACACGCTCTTACACTCACCAGGCTCTCACACGCTCTTTACACTCTCACTCAGGCTCTCACCGCTCTTTACACTCTCCTCAGCTCACCGTCTTACACCTCACCAGGCTCTCACCCGCTCTTTACACTCTCACTCAGGCTCTCACCCGCTCTTTACACTCTCACTCAGGCTCTCACCCGCTCTTTACACTCTCACTCAAGCTCTCACCCGCTCTTTACACTCTCACTCAGCTCTCACCCGCTCTTACCTCCACTCAGGCTTCACCCTTACACTCTCACTCAGCTCTCACGCTCTTACACTCTCACCAGGCTTCACGCCTTACCTCCACCAGCTCTCACCGCTTTTACACTCTCACTCAGGCTCTCACCCGCTCTTACACTTCACTCAGGCTACCGCTTTTACACTCTCACTAGGCTCTCACCGCTCTTTACACTCTCACTCAGGCTCTCACGCTTTACACTCTCACTCAGGCTCTCACACGCTCTTACACCCTCACTCAGGCTCTACCGCTTTACACCTCACTCGCTTCACCGCTCTTTACTCTCACTCAGGCTCTCACACGCTCTTTACACTCTCACTCAGCTCTCACCCGCTCTTTACACTCTCACTCAGCTCTCACCCGCTCTTTACACTCTCACTCAGGCTCTCACCCGCTCTTTACACTCTCACTCAGGCTCTCACCCGCTCTTTACACTCTCACTCAGGCTCTCACTTGAATGATCCCACCTCTTACCTCTCTCCCTCACCTGTCATGTCACTGACAGGTCCGTCAATAATACTCTCACCTCAGTAGTGGTGAGTGCAGTCTCAATGACTCCACTAGTGTTTCACACCACTGTCAACCCACTGTGTCAACCTCACATGTGTCACACCACATCAGCATCATGTCAGCACTCACATTGTCACACTCACGTTGTCAGGCCTCACGTTCGTACTCAGCACTCACTTGTCAGCCTCACTGTCCAGCCTCACGTTTCACACTCCTCACTCAGCTCTCACGTCTTATCAGCACTCACTGTCAGCGCTCATTCAGCCTCACATGTCACACTCACAGTTCACGCTCCACAGGTGTCACACCTCACATGTCACAGCTCAGTCTTACACTCCACTTCAGCTCACCTCCGTATTTACACTCTGATCAAGCTCACGCTCTTTAACACTCTCACTCAGCTCTCACCCGCTCTTTACACTCTCACTCAGCTCCACGCTGTTCATCTCCGTCTCACCGCTCATTACACCCCAGCTCTCCGTCTTAATCACGCTCCACCGTTAATCTCACTAGGCTCACGTCTGTAATCCCAGCCTCACCTGTTCTACACTCCACAGTTCACCCGCTCTTACATTCCAGCCTCACGTCTTTACACCTCACTCGGTCCACCTCTGTAATCCAGCACTCCGTATCACCTCTACCTTCACACCTCACTGTCACACTCAGTGTGCACGCTCTACATCGTCACCTCACGTTCACGTTGCCGCTCACGTGTGTCAGACTCTCACATGCCTCACTGCTATCACCTCAGTTCACACTCACAGTGTCAGCACTCACTGTTCAACTCTCAGTTCAACGCTCACATGTGTCAAGCCTCACTGTCACACTCCTATCAGAGCTCACTGTCACACTCACGTGTGTCAGCCTCACGTGTCATTACTCATTCCCCACGTTCACACTCACATGTCAAGCACTCACTGTACTCTGTAAGCACTCACTGTATCAACCTCACTGTTCAACACTCACGTTCAACACTCACTGTATCACACTCCATGTTCAACCTCTGTGATCAACACTCACATGTATCACCTCACTGTATCACTCAGCAGCTCACATGTTCAACCCTACAGTGTTCACACTCACTGTCACATCACCATGTCAAGCCTCACGTATCACACTCACGTGTATCAACGCCTCACGTATGTCAGCACTCACAGTGTATCAGCACTCACTGTGTCAGCACTCACATGTTCAACACTCACATGTCACCTCACATTCAACAGCTGTTCACCCACTGTTCACACTCACGTATCAACACTCACGTGTTCACAGCACTCACGTGTGTCAACACTCCATGTATCACACTCACATTGTCACACTCACGTGTCAAGCACTCACTGTGTCACACTCACAGTGTCAGCACTCACTGTGTCAGCACTCACAGTGCTCAGTCACACTCACTGTATCAGCACTCACTGTTCAGCACTCACATGTATCTCAACACTCACTGTGTCAACACTCACGTGTCAACACTCACTGTGTCAGCACTCACAGTGTCAGCACTCAATGTGTCAACACTCACATGTATCAACACTCACAGTAGTCAACACTCACATGTGTCAACACTCACATGTATCAACACTCACATGTGTCAACACTCACATGTCAACACTCACATGTGTCAACACTCACATGTATCAACACTCACATGTGTCAACACTCACATGTGTCAACACTCACATACACTGTTAGCACGAACACACACACACTGTCAGCACGTACACACATACACTGTCAGCACGAACACACAGAGACTGGTGCGTAGTGACTGGACAAGCACTAATAACATTCAGAGACTGGTGCGTTGTGACAGAGATAGGGACGTAGTGAGATGACAAACACTAATAACACTCAGAGACTGGTGCGTAGTGAGATGACAAACACTAATAACACTCAGAGACTGGTGCGTAGTGAGATGACAAACACTAATAACACTCAGAGACTGGTGCGTAGTGAGATGACAAACACTAATAACATTCAGAGACTGGTGCGTAGTGAGAGGACAAACACTAATAACACTCAGAGACTGGTGCGTAGTGAGATGACAAACACTAATAACACTCAGAGACTGGTGCGTAGTGAGATGACAAACACTAATAACACTCAGAGACTGGTGCGTAGTGAGAGGACAAACACTAATAACACTCAGAGACTGGTGCGTAGTGAGATGACAAACACTAATAACACTCAGAGACTGGTGCGTAGTGAGAGGACAAACACTAATAACACTCAGAGACTGGTGCGTAGTGAGATGACAAACACTAATAACACTCAGAGACTGGTGCGTAGTGAGATGACAAACACTAATAACACTCAGAGACTGGTGCGTAGTGAGATGACAAACACTAATAACACTCAGAGACTGGTGCGTAGTGAGATGACAAACACTAATAACACTCAGAGACTGGTGCGTAGTGAGATGACAAACACTAATAACACTCAGAGACTGGTGCGTAGTGAGATGACAAACACTAATAACACTCAGAGACTGGTGCGTAGTGAGAGGACAAACACTAATAACACTCAGAGACTGGTGCGTAGTGAGATGACAAACACTAATAACACTCAGAGACTGGTGCGTAGTGAGATGACAAACAATAATAACACTCAGAGACTGGTGTGTAGTGAGATGACAAACACTAATAACATTCAGAGACTGGTGCGTAGTGAGAGGACAAATACTAATAACATTCAGAGACTGGTGCGTAGTGAGATGACAAACACTAATAACATTCAGAGACTGGTGCGTAGTGAGATGACAAACACTAATAACACTCAGAGACTGGTGCGTAGTGAGATGACAAACACTAATAACATTCAGAGACTACACTGTCAGCACGAACACACATACACTGTCAGCACTTACACACACACACTGTCAGCACGAACACACATACACTGTCAGCACGAACACACATACACTGTCAGCACGTACACACACACTGTCAGCACGAACACATACACTGTCAGCACGAACACACATACACTGTCAGCACGTACACACATGTACACTGTCAGAAAATACACACATACACTGTCAGGACGAACACATACACTGTCAGCACGTACACACACACTGTCAGCACGAACACACATACACTGTCAGCACGAACACACACACACTGTCAGCACGTACACACATACACTGTCAGCACGAACACACACTGTCAGCACGTACACACACACACTGTCAGCACGAACACACATACACTGTCAGCACGAACACACATACACTGTCAGCACTTACACACACACACTGTCAGCACGAACACACATACACTGTCAGCACGAACACACATACACTGTCAGCACGTACACACACACTGTCAGCACGAACACATACACTGTCAGCACGAACACACATACACTGTCAGCACGTACACACATGTACACTGTCAGAACATACACACATACACTGTCAGCACGAACACATACACTGTCAGCACGTACACACATACACTGTCAGCACGTACACACATATACACTGTCAGAACATACACACATACACTGTCAGCACGAACACATACACTGTCAGCACGTACACACATACACTGTCAGCACGTACACACATATACACTGTCAGAACATACACATACAATGTCAGCACGAACACATACACTGTCAGCACGTACACACATACACTGTCAGCACGTACACACATATACACTGTCAGAACATACACACATACACTGTCAGCACGAACACATACACTGTCAGCACGAACACACATACACTGTCAGCACGTACACACATGTACACTGTCAGAACATACACACATACACTGTCAGCACGAACACATACACTGTCAGCACGTACACACATACACTGTCAGCACGAACACATACACTGTCAGCACGTACACACATACACTGTCAGCACGAACACATACACTGTCAGCACGAACACATACACTGTCAGCACGTACACACACACACTGTCAGCACGAACACATACACTGTCAGCACATACACACACACTGTCAGAACATACGCACATACACACTGCCCTGAAGACAATTAAGTATCGTGGATGTGATCATTCAGGCTGTGATGAAAGGCATTGTGTGTCGGTAATGTTACTTCACTCCACACTCATGATGGAGAGAGTGAGAGATAGTGAGAGAGAGATAGTGAGATAGTGAGAGAGAGATAGTGAGTGAGAGAGACTGAGAGATAGTGAGTGAGAGACTGAGAGAGATATATAGTGAGTGAGAGAGAGAGTGAGAGAGAGTGAGTGAGAGATAGTGAGTGTGAGAGACTGAGAGCTAGAGTGAGAGATAGTGAGTGAGAGACTGAGAGAGAGATATAGTGAGTGAGAGAGAGCGTAGAGATAGTGAGTGAGAGACTGAGAGAGATATATAGTGAGTGAGAGAGAGAGTGAGAGAGATCGTGAGTGAGAGATAGTGAGTGTGAGAGACTGAGAGCTAGAGTGAGAGATAGTGAGTGAGAGACTGAGAGAGAGATATAGTGAGTGAGAGAGAGAGTAGAGATAGTGAGTGAGAGACTGAGAGTGAGAGATAGAGTGGGAGAGATAGTGAGAAAGAGAGATAGAGAAAGAGAGATAGAGTGAGAAAGAGATAGTGAGAGATAGAGTGAGTGAGAGTGAGATATAGTGAGTGAGAGACACACACACATACACACACACAAACACATACATACATACACACTTAAATACATACATACGTACGTACATATATACATACACTAGTATATAAATACATATATACATGTATATATATATGTATTTATATGTATACATGCACACGTAAATACATACATATATACATATAAATACATATATGTATCATTTACAAAAATACATGTATTCATATAATGTATTCTAATGGTTTCTTGACAGAAAAAAATGAGGGGATAAGGGGAGAGGGAAAAAAGGGAAGGGGCGGAGGTGGAGGGAGGGGAGAGAATGGAAGGGGGAGACGATTACTGGTGGAGAGTTCAATTCCAGTGAAGAGGGAGGGGGAAGAGGAGGTAGGGGAAAAGGGGAGGGAAAGGACACCATCCCCCCCTCCAGGGTGGCATCGAGCAGCACTTTAGTGCCAACCTGGTGCCCGTACCGGAGACCAGAGTGCCACCCCCGCCCCTGCCTGGCGGGGAGGGGAGAGGGGAGAGGGAAGGCAGGAATGGACGCATGATTGGTGAGCAACAATGAGGGGGGGAGGGGAGAAGAGGGGAGGATAGAGGAGTATAAGAGGGGGGGAGAGGAATATAAGAGAGGAGGGGAGAGGAATATAAGAGGGAGGGAGAGGAATATAAGAGAGGGGAGAGGAATATAAGAGAGGAGAGGAATATGAGAGGGGAGAGGAATATAAGAGGGGAGGGGAGAGGAATATAAGAGGGGAGGGGAGACTAATATATAAAGACAGTGGCACTCTGTGGGCAATGGCACTCTGTGAGCTGTGCCACTCTGTGGGCAGTGACATCCTGAGGGCAGTGGCATCCTGAGGACAGTGGCACCCTGGGGCAGTGGCACTGTGACCAGTGGCACTGTGGGCAGTGGCACCCTGAGGGCAGTGGCACTCTGTAGGCAGTAGCACCCTGAGGGAAGTGGCACCCTGAGGGCAGTGGCATCCTGAGGGCATTAGCACTCTGTGAACAGTGGCACTCTGTGGGCAGTGGCACCCTGAGGGCAGTGGCATTCTGTGACCAGTGACACTGTGGGCAGTTGTACCCAGAGGGCAGTGGCACCCTGAGGGCAGTGGCACTCTGAGGACAGTGGCATCCTGAGGGCAGTGGCACACTGAGGGAAGTGGCACCCTGAGGGCAGTGGCACTCTGTGAGCAGTGGCACTCTGTGGGCAGTGGCACCCTGAGGGCAGTGGCACTGTGGGCAGTGGCACCCTGTGAGCAGTGGCACCCTAAGAGTAGTCACACCCTGAGAGCAGTGGCACTCTGAGAGTAGTCACACCCTGAGATCAGTGGCACCCTGAGGGCAGTGGCACCCTGAGAGCAGTGGCACCCTGTGGACAGTGGCACCCTGAGAGCAGTGGCACCCTGAGAGTAGTCACACCCTGAGAGCAGTGGCACCCTCAGGGCAGTGGCACCCTGAGAGCAGTGGCACTCTGAGGGCAGTGGCACCCTGTGAGCAGTGGCACCCTGAAGGCAGTGGCACCCTGTGAGCAGTGGCACCCTGAGAGTAGTCACACCCTGAGTGCAGTGGCACCCTGAGTGCAGTGGCACCCTGAGGGCAGTGACACCCTGAGAGCAGTGGCACCCTGTGGACAGTGGCACTCTGAAGGAAGAGTGCATCAGCAACGCTGAAAGAACAGGAAAACGGAACAGTGAGTACCTAGTGGAATTTACGTGTGGCTGACTACCACATTTGAATGCTTCCTATTTTCTCTGTATCTTGTTCTAAATAGAAGCCAAGGAAGGGTAGCAGGGAGAGGGAGAAGAGGGAGGGGGAAGCTGGGATTGTGAGAGGGAGGGGGCACTGGATGGTGAAAGGGAGGGTGAATGGTGAGTGTAGATTGAAGGGAGTGAGAGAGGACGAGAGGGAGAGGAGGAAAGAAGATTAGGAGAGAGAGAGAGAGAGAGAGAGAGAGAGAGAGAGAGAGAGAGAGAGAGAGAGGATGGGATAAGAGACCTGATATCATACAGTTTAGGGGACTCTGGGAGCCACAACACTCTTAGTAACACACCCACAACACTCTTAGTAACACACCCACAACACTCTTAGTAACACACCCACAACACTCTTAGTAACACACCCACAACACTCTTAGTAACACACCCACAACACTCTTAGTAACACACCCACAACACTCTTAGTAACACACCCACAACACTCTTAGTAACACACACCCACAACACTCTTAGTAACACACCCACAACACTCTTAGTAACACACCCACAACACTCTTAGTAACACACACCCACAACACTCTTAGTAACACACACCCACAACACTCTTAGTAACACACCCACAACACTCTTAGTAACACACACCCACAACACTCTTAGTAACACACACCCACAACACTCTTAGTAACACACACCCACAACACTCTTAGTAACACACACCCACAACACTCTTAGTAACACACCCACAACACTCTTAGTAACACACCCACAACACTCTTAGTAACACACCCACAACACTCTTAGTAACACACACCACAACACTCTTAGTAACACACCCACAACACTCTTAGTAACACACCCACAACACACTTAGTAACACACCCACAACACTCTTAGTAACACACCCACAACACACTTAGTAACACACACCC
>WNWK01045737.1:0-14599 GCA_009830355.1 Cherax destructor | reverse complement strand
AAAAACCCAGCCACTTCGGGCAAAATCAAATCTAAATCTCTGTACCACTGTCTTCTCGAGAAAATTTGAATTTCGGTAAGATTACTCCAAAAGACTTTTCCCGGGAGACGACGAGGGACTAGGGGGACCCTTAGGGCTCACTTCCCAGAGGAAAGCGAACTGCTCTAGTAGAACCTTGGGCTTGACGTCAATTTTGTATAGGTGGGGGTGGAGAGGTACAAATGATCCACTCAGTACTTCATGCCAAACCCTTTTGAACTCTTAAGTCACCTTTTCCTACCTAAACATATACACAAATAATCCCATCATATAATATAGAGCCAAAAATTTAATATAAAATTTTTAAAAACTAGAGGATTTTTAATTTATGTATTATTAAAGAAACCCTGAGTATAATATTAAAAAAAAAACCCCTTTTTAAAACCCATAAAGTATGACCAAGGGACAAACAACCCCCAAATTTAATGATATGAGACAAAAAAAACCCCCCTTTCCCCAAATATATTAACTGGGAATTTGGGGAGGACCCCAAAGCCCAAAAAGTAAAAAGGGGAAAGGGAGGGGGGAAAGGGGGGAGGATAAAGAATGGAGAGATGGGGAGAAATTTGGGATTGGGTTTGGGAGGAAGAAGGGGGTCCAATTCCAAAAACCCAAAAAAGCCTTTTTCCCAAAAGGGACCCCCCTTCCCTTTGTCAGAGAGGGGCTAAGAAATAGAGGTGAACCATAAAATTTTGTCAAAGGGAAAAAGGGGGGGGCATTAAAGTTTTCGGGAGACAAAGATCATCCATGGAACCATAAAAAGTGAATAATAATATAGTAAACCAATTTTTATATGGGTGTGAAGATGAATGGTAATGAAAGCAAGGAGGAAATTTTCTGAGGGAAAATGCAGGGTTTAAATTTTTAAAAGGAAGAGAATTCATAGCTTGAAGATTAGGTGGGGGATTACAAAAGCATTTTCTAGGGGGTGAGGAGCATTTGTTAAGGTTTGATATTTAGAAAGTAGGGAACAAAATATGATGACTTGGAGGGTTAATAAATCTGTAGTGGAGGAATGGTGGAGTCAGGTTAGGGGCTTGAATTGGCAGCAAGTTTTTTTGGGAAGGGGGTTTAAAATAGAAGTGAATGGAAGCAAGTGGTTTTTTTGATTTGATATCCCTTTTGGGATTTGTAAAAGCAAGGTAACATGAAGAGATTCGGGAAAATTTTTTCGGGACTTGAGTCCGGGGCGGGGATGAAAGGCCAAAACAAAAAGGGGTATACCGGGAAAAGGGGTTTTTGGGGGTCAACTCCCCAAGGCCGGGGTTTTGATGGGCCCCATGGTGGAATCGGGGCCCGATCAACCAGGCTGGGGGGATATTTTGTAGTTTACATTTTAAAAAGTAATTGTTTGGTTTAAAAAAGAATTATTTTTTTTAAATTTACTACATAAAGAAGGAGAGGAAAAATCTGGGAAGGTTAAATAACTTTTTATTTAATTTTTGTTTAAAGTTTTTCTCTTTTTAACAATAGTTGAAATTTACAACTCTGACTATGTTTAGTATAAAAATTGTTTTACTAGGTTTTTATAAATCACAATCAGGAGATAATAATCGGGGGAAAAATTTGTAACTTAATATCTTTAATATTAAATTGTTTTAAAAAACAAATATTCTTTTTCTGAAGATGTAACAATGTTCTTCAGAACAACAATGTTCTTCAGAATAACAATGTTCTTCAGAAAAAAATGTTCTTCAGAACAACAATGTTCTTTTAGAACAACAATGTTTTAGTTTTACTTTTTTATGCACCCCATACCCATCCTGGGGCGGTAGTCAAAAGATTACAGAGGTTATAATGGGTCCAGGGGCTGGGGGTCAAAGTTTGATAGCTGAGCAAGTTACAAAAAGGGAATGAACTCAGATGGATCTGGTCACAATCATGACAACTTACAAAGGTATTTGCAGATTACAGAGGTATATAAAGGGTCCAGAGACTGGGCCTACAGTTTTGATAGCTGAACAAGGCACAAGGTAATGAATTCACTAGTTACAAAGGTAATGAATCATGTAAGTAAATCTACTTACGTCTATACACATGGCTTAAAATCATGAACAAATTATAAGTGCTGAAATACAATCTATTAGTCTACACCCAACAACTGAGTTATTGGTGCAAATTTTAATTGTTGGGTCACACACACACATACATATACACATACATACACACACATTATATATATACACATACACATACACACACACACACACACAAGCAGAGGTATGATAAAGCTCATTTCGCAGGAGTGACCCAGTAGCGGCCAGTGAAGAGGTGAACAGGAGCTTGAATCGACCCGGCAAACTACAACTAGGTGAGTACAACTAGTAGCAACACACACACATATAATATACACACATTACACACGCGCGCACGCACATCCAACAGGCCCAGTTTTCAATCGACATGTGCATAGGACAAATGGTAAATTAATACACAATACACACACACACACACACACACACACACACACGTGGTGTAATGCTTTATTTACAGGATGTGCCGCTGTATTTTTTCCAGAGAAATTGGTCCGTAATAATAACAAGACTGGATAGTAAATGAGCTTGACATATCCTGAACATTTCTGATGAGTTGTCTCTGAATCTTCACAATTTTATCGCACTCCAGGCATAATGACGGGTGGTGCATAACAATCCAACTGGCAAAGCTTACATTTTGTTTGGGCTCCACATCTGTAGTGTGATTTAACTCGTCAAAGATACTTGTAACCCAGCCGGAGGCGGCGGTAGGGAGTGATATCCAAGAGTCTCTATTTTGTTGATGCACCATACATATGGCTCCTCCTGCATGATAGAATGATGATAGATGGACAGACTGGGTCAATCACCGAGTTTTAAAAGTCAATAAAATTCAGTTGAAGTTCTTCGTTTTATTGTTCTCAAACTGTACTGACAACCCCAAGGGATTGAATCTATCCCCTTTTGAAAGAAAAAACTGGAAATTTCCCATTCCCCATCACCCCCAAAGACCAATGTGAGATGAATCCACAGCATGTGCACTCTGATTTCACTATCCAAACCTACCATCCCTTTGTGTCTGGCTTCTGACACAAGCATGCTCAATATACTTGAGAGTTGAGAGCATTTATGGATGACAGAGAATCATTTTAAAAATTGGGAAAGTCAACCTTAGATTACATGGAGCTTTTTAAATTTCAAGGAGTATGGCAAAAGGGTTCTGTCTGAAGGGTATTATTATAATCAAATAGAAGCGCTAAACCAGGGGGCAGGCTGTGCTTTATGCAATTAGGAGGAGGATGGGTTGAAAAAGAGATGGATGATTAGTGGGGGATGGAGGAGAGATGGTGGATAGTGCAGGGAAGAAGGTAGCAAGAGATCAAGGTAGAAGGGACTGAGGGATGTGCTAGAGGTATAATCCTCAGAGTTTGTGTAGTAAGTCAGTTTCTGTCAAAAAGTCACCTAGAGAGTCAGGATTAAGGAGGGTCCATCTGCAAGAAGGGAAGGTAAAGAAAGGCAGAGCCAAGACGTCGTTGGAGGTAAATTCGTGCTCGTTGATAGAGTGGCAGTCCAACAGAATATGTCAACAGGACACTGGAACCTGACAATGCTCACAGAGAGGGGCAGGAGCCTCCATGAGATACCCATGAGTAAGTCAAAGTGTGGCCGATGCAGACGGGGAGAGGGTCTCCCAACCGACATTGGTGACAAGAAGAAGGCCAGAAACCTATAACCGGTTTAATAGAATGAAGTTTGTTATTCAGCAGGTCAGATCAGCGTTGTTGCAACGGGTGCGAAGGTGGTAGCAATGACCGCAAAATAGTCCGTGAAATTAACACCTCTATGAAAATGGAAGGTCATGTACTGCTGACCGCGCAGCAAGTGTCTGCCTGTTCATTACCCTGACGTCAACATGACCAGGGACCCAACAAAAGACAATATCTTTATGTTTGCTAAAGATATGGCGTAACCAAAGGTGGATACGAAGAACTAAGGGTGAGGTGTATCAATTTACGGATAGCCTGTAAAGCACTAAGGAGTCTGAAACGACCACAAATGGTGACAGGCATAGATGCAATACGGATAAGTGCCACAAGAATGGCATACAATTCAGCCATGAATATGCTAGCCGAGGGTAATAGATGCCTCGCATTCATGCTGTCCGGAAACACTGCTGAGAATCCAACGCCGTCAGATGACTTTGAACCATCGGTGTATACTGCGATGGCATGGGAATGAGAACGAAATGGTCTAGAAAGAAAGAGCGAGAAGCCGCCGTAGGTAGTTGGGCTTTCAAAGGTAGAGGAATAGAACAGACACGGACTGCAGGAACTTCCCAAGGGGCAGGGAAAAGGGAGATGTCACATGAACATATAGAGGTGGAGCTGAAGGAAGACAGGAGTGAATGTAGACGAAGAGAAAAGGGACGAAGTAAGCAGGGGCGACGAACAAATAAAGAGCGCCTACTAACATCTGTAACAATCCTATACATGGAAGGATTGCGGAGTCATGAGAGCGAACAAAATAGCAATGCAATGTGCATCACTACGATCGGATAAGGATGGAATGTTCGCTCACATAGAGGCTCTCAACCGGGAAGAACGAAATGCACCAAGGCATAAGCGTAATCCCTGGTGATGGATGGGATTAAGGATGGAAAGAGTAGCAGGGGAGGCGCCCATATATCTGGTCACCATAATCGAGTTTCTCGAAAATTATGGCTGAATGTAGGCAAGGAGAGTTCTAGATCAGCCCCCATGAAAAGATGTGCTAGGTTTTAAGAAGGTTCAGCCTGGTGTGACAAGTTGCTTTCAGAGAGGTAATGTGAGGTTTCCAGGACAATCGACGGTCGAACAGGAGGCCGAGAAACCTGACTGTACAGTTCTGGGATACGTGAGCCGTATAGGTACAATGGATGATCAGAGACCACTGAACGCCTAGTAAACGTAATTTGATGAGTTTTGCCACTAGAAAATTTAAACCCGTGAGTGGTGGCCCAATCAGAAACCCGGTTGATGGCATGCTGGAGGGAAACTGCATGAGGTGACAGTCAGCACCTGCACAAGTTATAGCAAAGTCATCCACAAAGAGCGATGACCCAATATTGGATGTGAGAACAGATGCCAGATTTTTTATAGAAGCAGAAAGAGTGTTGTGCTCAGAACACATCCCTGAGGGACACCATCAGCTTGGACAAATTCCGGGAGAGTTCATACTAACCCGACCGGAAATGTCTGTCAGTTAAGAAGGCCTTAAGAAAGAATGGTAGGTTGCCTCGGAGGCCTAAGGAGTGGCCTGGGCCAAGATATTATATCTCCAAGTTGTGTCTAAGCCTCTCAAGGTCGAAAAATATAGTGATAACCCGAATGGTTATTCGCAAAGGCATTACGAATATACATACCCAAGCGCAGCAAGGGGTCAATGGCAGAACGGCCCTTACGGAAGCCATATTGACTAGAGAGACTATTGTGTCTCTAAATACACATCAAACGTCTATTAACTAGACGTTCCATCACCTTGCAAACTGCACTGGTAAGAGCGATGGGACGGTAGTGAGAGGAATCACGTCCCGTAGTACCTGGTTTTCGAAAAGGGAGAACAATAGCAGACTTCCACAGCTGGGGAAGAACTCCTTAGACCATGAGATTAAAGAGTCGTAAGAGGACAGTAAGAGCAGACTGATGTAAATGCTGTAGCATACGAATATGTATGCCGTCTGGCCCAGCTGCCGATGATCGGCAAGCAGAGAGCGTTGCCTCTAGTTCTTGAAGGGTAAAAGGCACATTATAGGATTCTTCTCTAAGAGAAGAAAAATCTAAGGCCTTTAACTCGCTGGCAGACTTAGAAGAAAGGAACGAGGGGCATAGATGGAGCCCATGAGAAATGCGGACGAGATGATTACCAATTTCAGTGGCAACGGCAAGAGGGTGCTATATCGACACCAGCAACCTGAAGAACAGGAGCCGGGTCGGGGGAGAATTTACCACTTAATTTCCACACTTTCTTCCAGACTGCACTCATCGAGGAACCCGAAGTGACAGTAGAAACGTAATCTCGCCAGCAAGTGCATTTAGCATCATGTAAGACACGGCGAGCAATAGCTCTCTTCTGCTTAAAATCAAGGAGTCTCTCTGTGGTTCTGTTATACCGATACCTGCCCCATGCAGCGCGTTTCAAACGCACTGCCCGAGCACAAGCAGGAGACCACCAAGGCACGCACTTCTGAGGATGCTTGCCCGAGGTTTGTGGAATAGAATGTGAAGCCGCTGTGAAGTTGGAGGACGAAAAGAGATGTAAAACCTCATCAATGGAGGACGAGGTAGGAACCTCATGAAAGGCAGTAAGATGTGCATAAAGGTCCCATTTTGCCCGGTCAAATTGCCAGCGTGGGCAATGAGGAGGTGGAGAAAACAGAGGGGACTTAAGGATGATTGGGAAATGATCGCTGTCATGTAGTCCGGGAGGACAGACCATGTGAAGTCAAGGACTGTTGAGGAAGAGCAGATGGAGAGATCGATACAGGAGAAAGAATGAGTTCGAGGATCAAAATGGGTAGGAGTACCCGTATTTAAAACATGGAGGGGAAGAGAAGCAAGAAATGCCTCCAACTGAATGCCACGGGAGTCACAGTGCGACCCTCCCCAGAGAAAATGGTGTGCGTTAAAATCGCCAAGTAATAGAAGGGGTGGCGGTAAGGAAGAAACCAGAAAATCAACATCTGGGATAGACAATGCCCGCGAAGGGGAGAGATATAAAGAACAGAGTGTATACCACTTATTCAAGTGGATACGGGCTGAGGTGTAATGTAAGGAAGAAGGAACATAGAGCTGACGGTATGGAACACAAGTGCGTATAAGAAAAGCACTTTCGTTAAAAGTTCCATCTGACAAAGGATCCGATGAATATAACAAATCATAGCCTGAAAAGGGCCTGATAACAGTGGATTGTAATTTGGGTTCTTGCAAACAGACCCCAACAGGGGAAAACTGGGAGAGCAACACCTGAAGTTCACCCCGGTTACCCCTGAGGCCTCGGATATTCCACTGCAAATAAGCCATGATTTATGGAGAGAAAGATATAAGTGGAAGTGAGAGGAATCTATGGACTAGGGTTAGAAAAGTCCACGTGTGGAGGCAACGGAAGACCTATAATCAGAGAGGGAGGAGGACGTTGTGAAGGAAGGGGGGTTGAGACGAAGAAGAGAGATGAGGAACCTCAGGTGGAGTAGTGAGACAGCCCATCTACGTTATGAGGCAGGAGCCCATGCAGCAGATGAGTCTGAGGATATTGTTGCGGCAATTCAGAAGGAATATGATGACCATGAGGCTGAATGTAAAGCGGAGATGAAACTTTGCAAACAGTTGATGAAAAGATTAAAGGCCGAGGTGGTTCAGGCAGCAAGAAATTTTCCAAGGGACACAGGTAACCACAATCATGCTAATATGTTGCCCTGATTACCCCAGTTGAATTTACCAATGTTTGACGGAACCTTGAAAGAGTACAATGCTTTCTGGGATCAGTTTAAAGCCCAGATAGATGACAGGGATGATTTGTCGAATGCCACCAAATTACAGTATTTATGTTCACAGCTCAAGGGTAAAGCCCTGGACTTGGTCCGGCATTACCAAACCACTGATATTAATTATCAACATGCCAAAGATCAGCTTAAGGATACGTTTGGCAACACAGAGGATATAAAAACTGCTATATTTTATCGATTGGCTGATCTTAAGGTTTGCCATCATGACCATCAGAGCGTAGAAGTTCCGCATCGAAGTCATGAGTTTGACAAATAGTCTCAAAGATTTTCATGATTGGGGTGGATCGGAATGGATGGTCAGTTGGTTGATTCAGAGAAAATTAGCTATTACTATAGTGCACGAGTTACACTTAATATACCGGACTAGCTGGTTTACAATACAGCAAATTATTGAGGGGTTGAGAGAGCTCGTTTCTCATTTGAGTATAGGTGAGAGAAAGAGTCGCCACCATCATCACATAAGCAAACAGTTAGTTACTCAGAAAACTTGGGAGATCAATTTAAAGCTCATAAAGCTAACGTTGGGGTGTACTATGGCAAAGAAGTGTCTAAGACAAGGACCTCTAAGCAGACCTCAGAGACACTCGACCAGAATATGCGTGTTCTGCAAGGCTAACACACTAGCACAAAGGCTGGGTCACCATTTGGAGAAGACCCGGGCCGGACATACCGCGAACCTACAAGAAGAACTAGCACGAGTTGCTCTCGGTATACAAAACTGAGCAGTAGGCAGCAGAGACTAAAGGAGTTGCAGCTATGCTTAAGGTGCTGTGGGGACATGAGGCAGAAGATTGCCAGTCACATCTTTGGGAGTGCTATAACTGCATGGATAAGAAAAGGTAATCATTTGGCTGTTTGCTGTTTGTTTGACAAGTGCTATAGGCTTTAGACGATGGCTTAACATCGTCAGTATAATTCAAAGTTAATTATGTTAAATATAAATGAGATAAAAAAGGTGGTGTTAGGTTTTGTGGTATTACTATGTATTGCATTATGATCATATAATGTTCATTGGCAAGCAGATTTGGTTATGAGGCTAAGATAATCTTGTTGTTGTAATATTTTATCAATCATGTAAAATTTTGTGTAATAAATGTTATGCTTTATTATATGTTGTAACTATAAAGGTACAATTACCTACAGTTGGTGAGGTGTGGTGGAGGTCCCTTTTAAGTAATATATATGATTGGCCTAGGTAGTAGGTTGGTAGACAGCAATTGCCCAGGAGGTACTACGTCCTGCCAAGTGAGTGTAAAACGAAAGCCTGTAATTGTTTTACATGATGGTAGGATTGCTGGTGTCTTTTTCTGTCTCATAAACACGCAAGATTTCAGGTACATCTTACTACTTCTACTTACACTTAGGTCACACTACACATTCATGTACAAGCATATATATACAAACCCTCTGGGTTTTTCTTCTATTTTCTTACTAGTTCTTGTTCTTATTTCCTCTTATCTCCATGGGGAAGTGGAACAGAATTCTTCCTCCGTAAGCCATGCGTGTCGTAAGAGGCGACTAACATGCTGGGAGCAAGGGGCTAGTAACCCCTTCTCCTGTATATATTACTAAATGTAAAATGGGAAACTTTCGTTTTCATTTTGGGCCACCCCATCGGTGGGAAACGGCGACGTGTTGAAAGAAGAAGAAGAAAAGGAGAAACTTTCGTTTTTCCTTTTGGGCCACCCTGCCTCGGTGGGAAACGGCTGACGTGTTGAAAGAAAGATATAGATTGGCCGAGGTTATGGATATAAAGCATAATTGTTTGTGCAGTCATAATGGAAAGCATCGTGGAGTTTCAAATTAACATAAGCATAGTGATTATGGCCAAGAGAGCAAATATGTCTTGGGTGAAACGTGATTAAGTTGTGGTTGTAATATTGTGGTTATGGAGATTCCTTTTGTAGGTATATGTATAGGCAAAATTGTTTAAAGGTACTTGTATGCATTGTATCTAAAGCAAAAAAATTTGTTAAGTGGGTATTTATTTTAGATGTATGATCAATACCAAGAAGGTGGGGGTATTCATTTCAAGGTTGATGAATATTGACAGTACATTTGATTATGGTTAGGGTGGAGATTGGGTTTAAGCCTTATAGTATGTGGTTTTTAATTTATTGATAGCAAGTTGCTGCCCGACCACTGTGGTGTGAGGGTGTGCTGACAGGCGCCTCTGGTGGCCAGTTTTGACAACTTCATTTTCTCAGCAATGGCGGAGCCATACAGAAGGAGAGTAAATACAGTGTGTATTGAGGTGCTCGCTGGAGCCATTTACCCTTCAAATGCAGACGTTCTCTTACCTGCAAACTTTAACACACAGACAGACAGACAGGTTTGTGTAACAAATAAAGGGAAGCAGTGTAAGCTCGTCAAATGTCATCACTAATTACTGGACTGATAAGAAGAGATAAGACTACGGCTCACCCCTCATGAAATGTCACCAGTCATCATTAGTGGAGATCAGATGAGATAAGGCAGTGACACAAATCTTACAATGCTTCAAGGGAACTTTTATTATTATTATTATGCACTACCATTATTATTATTATTATTATTATTATTCACTATCATTATTATTATTTTTATGCACTATTATTATTATTATTATTATTTGAATACAATTTCAGTACCTAATATTAGTGTCAGAACACAGATTGGCTATGAAATCACAAGAACTACTATAAATTGTGATTATGAGAACATAAAAACTTATATAAAATAATAAAAAAAAGTGAAAAAAAGGTATATTGGCAACAATTCTGCAAGTGGCAGGACTCCTGTTGCAGTCAGGTGAGCATCCAGTGCCAACTTCTCCGCCTCATATCTCGGTAACTACTGACCCAAATTCTTTTTTTTTATCCTATAACACTTAAAAAATGTGCTCTTTATTTCTATATAATTGTTTTTTTTTTTTTTCAAAATATTCGGGGCACTGGGCGTGCAAACGTAAATATACGTGTGGACCGTTTACGGGTTAATAACATACATGGGTGGAAAATGTCAACTGTCTCACCATTAAATAGTCCAAGTACATCACTTTAACATATAAAATGACAATAACATTGTTGGCAAGAGCAAACTTTAAAAATTCCTTCAACGATAAAAAGTTTTGGTGGAGAAAGTGATATTTGCAAGCATAAAATTCAGCATGTAAATCATCACCTTAACATATAAACAATACCAGTGTCTGCAAGATGCAACTTCATCACCTTAACATATAAACAATACCAGTGTCTGCAAGATGCAACTTCATCACCTTAAGATATGAACAATACCAGTGTCTGCAAGATGCAACTTCATCACCTTAACATATGAACAATACCAGTGTCTGCAAGATGCAACTTCACCTTAACATATGAACAATACCAGTGTCTGCAAGATGCAACTTCATCACCTTAACATATAAACAATACCAGTGTCTGCAAGATGCAACTTCATCACCTTAAGATATGAACAATACCAGTGTCTGCAAGATGCAACTTCATCACCTTAACATATGAACAATACCAGTGTCTGCAAGATGCAACTTCATCACCTTAACATATGAACAATACCAGTGTCTGCAAGATGCAACTTCATCACCTTAACATATGAACAATACCAGTGTCTGCAAGATGCAACTTCATCACCTTAACATATGAACAATACCAGTGTCTGCAAGATGCAACTTAAAATGTTGCTGCTACCACAACAAAAAAGTGTGGGTGGAAAAAGTCAAAATTCTAGACATAAAATACACTAAGTACATCACTTGAGCAGTAAAATAAATTGTCATTACAATTGTCTACAAGACAAAACTTAACTTGTTGCAAACCTTCATAAAATGATTTTGTGGAGAATATATTAGCTTCCAGGTGAAAATAATAACAGCCTGGCTGATCAAACATTCATCCAAGAAGCCAGAATTATTTAATTTTTGAGGAAACACTAAACCTGTAAAGGAAATGGGACTCATTCTGCTTTGACACAAAAACAAAAAAATAATGTAACTCAAAAATATAGTTTACCTCATGATTAATTATTATATTCAAGAGCAAGTGTTACATCAGTATGGGTCATACAGCCCCTGGAAAATATGAGGGGGTGGAGGGTATTCATATCTGACCCAAGGAAGGTGAGGGATAACTAACTCCTTGGATTAAGAGCATATTACCAGCATCAAGGCAATCATTCTTAAAAGTAATTTTATAATGAATGAACTCTCATGTGTTATATTAGATTTGATCTTCATGAAAAGTCTTTTAGACATTCAGAACACTGATATGTTTTTTTCTTGAGAATGAACTCTCATATGTTTTATTAGGGATGACTTATGTTTAAAGTCTTTTAGACATTCAGAACACTGATATGGTTTTTCTTGTGAATGAACTCTCATGTGTTTTATCAGATTTGATCTATCTGAAAAGTCTTTTAGACATTCAGAACACTGATATGGTTTTTCTTGTGAATGAACTCTCATATGTTGTATTAGGGATGACCTATGTTTAAAGTCTTTTAGACATTCAGAACACTGATATGGTTTTTCTTGTGAATGAACTCTCATGTGTTGTATTAGGGATGACCTATGATTAAAGTCTTTTAGACATTCAGAACAGTGATATGGTTTTTCTTGTGAATGAACTCTCATGTGTTGTATTAGACTTGATCTCAGTGAAAAGTCTTTTAGACATTCAGAACACTGATTTGGTTTTTCTTGAGAATGAACTCTCATGTGTTGTATTAGGGATGACCTATGTTTAAAGTCTTTTAGACATTCAGAACACTGATATGGTTTTTCTTGTGAATGAACTCTCATGTGTTTTATCAGATTTGATTTAACTGAAAAGTCTTTTAGACATTCAGAACACTGATATGGTTTTTCTTGTGTATGAACTCTCATGTGTTGTATTAGCTGTGATCTCTGTGAAAAGTCTTTTAGACATTCAGAACACTGATATGGTTTTTCTTGTGAATGAACTCTCATGTGTCGTATTAGATGAGATCTCCATGAAAAGTCTTTTAGGCATTCAGAACACTGATATGGTTTTTCTTGTGTATGAACTCTCATGTGTCGTATTAGGGATGATCTGTGTTGAAAGTCTTTTAGACATTCAGAACACTGATATGGTTTTTCTTGAGAATGAACTCTCATGTGTTGTATTAGGGATGACCTATGTTTAAAGTCTTTTAGACATTCAGAACACTGATATGGTTTTTCTTGTGTATGAACGCTCATGTGTTGTATTAGATGTGATATCCGTGAAAAGTCTTTTAGACATTCAGAACACTGATATGGTTTTTCTTGTGTATGAACACTCATGTGTTGTATTAGATGTGATCTCCGTGAAAAGTCTTTTAGACATTCAGAACACTGATATGGTTTTTCTTGTGTATGAACACTCATGTGTTGTATTAGATGAGATCTCCATGAAAAGTCTTTTAGACATTCAGAACACTGATATGTTTGTTTCCTTGAAGGAACTTTAATGTATTGCATCTTATTGTTTGTCATAAAAGTCATTTAAGTCCTTAACACCTTCACTATTGTGACTACCAAAATTAAAAGTGCTGAGTGTCACAAATTTTAAAATGGAAAAGAATGTTTTTCTAAAGTTATGACAACACAAATGCAACATCTGATGGAAAACTAAGAGAATTATTCAGGCACAACTATATGCATCAGCAATTTGGCCTATTTTACATCCTATTTTAGCCTATTTCAACAATTAAGTTGATCCAGTTCCTAGCCAACATGCCTACTGGTCTATCAGTTATGCACAGTAAACCAACCATTCAATTATTTTAAGATAATTTGACTAATTTCACAAATTCAAAAATTCTAATTTAAAACTGAGTTCAAAATAAAGAGAGGGTAACTTCCCAACAGCTGGATCTGTTAGACAGAAATTATTGGAGAAACCAGAAGTCAGAACCGTGCAGTGACAAAGTCTGGAGATGACCAAGAACATGAAGCCTCCATGTTGTCTCAGACTCTCTCTCTTCAGGTTGAAACACTGCCTCTGAAACACAAATATGTATTAGAATAGTAGTGGTTATTTATGTTAGGTAGGTGACTTTTACTAACACGTGAGGAGAGTAATGATCAGAATGAACTAGAGGTGGTGGACTCTATTATGATAATAGTTGAGTATAGATTAGTGATGATCCTGGATGAACATTAATAATACAGTAGGAGAACACATTAATGAAGATGCTGAAAAACACTAAATATTCCAGCCACTAAAACAACTGCCTCAGTTCAGTAAGTCCCCTGTGGCTTCTCCTATATACAGTGGACCCTCGGTTAACAAAATTAATCCGTTCCAGGAGCTATTACTTAATCTGAATCTTTCGTTATCTGAAACCTTATTTCCCATAAGAAATAATGTAAATACAATTAATTCGTTCCACAAAAAAATAATCACTCAAAATAAAAAAATAACATTTACTTACCTTTATTGAAGAGACTTGCAGGCATCTGGAAGATATGTACATGATGATTGGAGCAGGTGTTAGTGGTGGAAGGGAATCCTCCAAAGGACTTCAGGTGACAAGTCCCTCTCTGGGGTTACTTCCCTTCTTGGTCTTTTAATGCCACTAGGACCAGCGAGAGTCACTAGACCCCACCTGGTGAAGTAGCTGTCCACAGTCCTCTGTTTCTGGGACTCTTCAACACTTTTCTGAAGTACAACATGGCTCTGTCACTGAAGTGGTTGCACAGAAGGCTCATTTCAGCTTGCTCAGGGTGGTATCTTTCAACAAATGTCTTCAACTCATTCCACTTTGTACACATCTCCTTAAGCACTGAAGAAGGCACCTCCTTATTTTTCTCTCTTCCTGTGAAGCAATAACCTCAGCTGTGGTCTGTTGCTGTTCCCCGATGAAGCTCTTGCAGCTCTTCAGTTGTTAGCTCTACCCTGTGCTCCTCCACCAACTCTTCCACATCCTCACCACTCACCTCCAACCCCAGGCTGTTCCCCAATTCCACAATATCTTCCACAACATGTTCCACAACAGGCACAGGTCGTCAGGGTCAGCCTCCAAATCCTTCAAAATTCCCTCTTGG
>WNWK01045736.1:0-14599 GCA_009830355.1 Cherax destructor | reverse complement strand
CCTCCCACACCCAACCACAAATTACATATATACTACATATACACATACACGGACATATACATACATACATATACATACACATACACACACATATACACATATACATACACAAACAAAACTAAACTATGTTGCAATGACAATGAGATAAATCACTGCCCGACTTCTTTGGGCCATCCTAGGTAACTCACACGTTACTATGTATGCATACATGTATGTAAGTGTGGATGTTTGTTCAGTTGTACTTAGATGAACCGGTACCACACGATAACATCCTTAGGTCTCTTCTATATCTGAGAAACACCGACGAGATGAGTAGCATTCTTGTCCATGAAGCTTGAGGGGAGCTCATTGATTAAAATTTTATTTTTTTATTTTTCGTTCGATTTCTTTCATTTTTTTTGTACATTAAGAAGCACGTTTGTAGTTGACTTGTATCAAGTTTCAAAAAGATCGCCCAACAAACAACTGAAAAAAAAATTATTTATCAATTTTTACCAAACATCACATATAAAAATTCTAAAGTCGTAGTGGGACTTGTTGAAGCTGTTTTGGCTTCACCTACGCATAAAACAATGCTAATCTGGCATACGAATGAAAAGGTTACTGTAATTTATCCCTATCTTCATACTTAAAAAAAAATAAAGTTTGTGTGTTTTTATATGTTGGAAAATATCTGACTTTTTACCTCACATAAATCAAAAACTAATTACGATATCTCAAAAAACGTTCCATTAGAAATTAATACAACCTTTATTTTATGTTGTCTGTGAGTTTCGTTTCATTCCTAGGATTATTAACGGTTCCTATCCAATATATAGATGAATAACTTACTTCTGAGATAATCCGCCCGGAAGGTCGCGCAAGGAAAATTTTTTTTTCCAGCAGCAAAATAACATTTTTCTCAGCTTTATCTTGCATTACGAGTGTATATCATAGTTAGCCCTGTTCGTTTTCTTTAATACAAGTCCCCTAGAGTGAGAATGGCACTCCCAAGGAACACCCACACCAACTGATGTAATATTTATAATTTGGAGGCGGTGCCAGGCGGCGATCATATTATGCCACATATTATTCATTCTGGAGTATTTACTATGGTTATTTGTTATTTATATTGCCTATTATGTCATAATAGATCAATTGTGATAGATATAAAAGCCGTAGTATTGATAATAGCGTTATAATGAAGCATATTTCCCGGCTATCCTGAGTCAGGAATTTCGCTGACGCAATCAAATGTTCTAGAAAGGTTCCTGATTGGCTGGAAGTCTTCTTATAAGCTCCACCCACTCTGTTATGATGCCAAATCGTGAATTATTATATAAGTAAGAATACTACAAGAAATTAAGGAAAAAAAATCGGGAAAAAAATACGAAAATTCACGGAATGTCAGCCAGCCTACTTCGGTTGTTGGCGTCACCATATGTGTTATAAACGACCATAATTCCTTGTAGGAATGTCGTAGAACAATGATTCTTGTACCATTGTGTAGCCAGAGAGTTACTCTATTTTTCAATATGGTTAACTCAGTTTTCAATTTGTTTCGAAAAAATGTTCTCGCGCGCCGCGTTGATATGTAGGGCCCCTTGAGTAGGGAGTCAGCTGATGTTGTTTACACCAGCCAGGTGGCCCATGGCAGCGCCACCTGTCGCCGCCACTACAACTAGGACTTTTAAGGGGTGGATGGAAGGATTGAAAGTTTTTTTTTTGTTTTTGGTTCAATTTCAATGAACATTGATATTGTGATTTAACCAGCATTTTAAATCTCACCAATTTTTGTGAATTGACTTTATGTTGCAAACTTGCAAGATATTGCAAAATTTTATAAAGAGGTTGTTGGGTATAAAACCCTCCCTTCAGGTAAGACATACAATGTTCTAGTCGACATCAGATGAAAGATAAAGAGTTAGATAATATTTACTCTAGAGGCTTTTGATAGAAATCTCAATAGATTGTATGAAAAAAAATTCTTGAAATTTGTGTTTATTTTTTAAGGAATTTTTTGGAGGAAAAAAATCAATAAAAACAAAACAGTAGGACATATCTAAAATCAATATTGGAGTTGTAATAGAACCATCATTCCTCAATAACATCCGAAAAAATCATGACACTCCTATAAATACTCTTCTCAAAGAAGTGTAAATAATGTCAATAACTTATTTCTGTTTTATTCACAATTTTGTTATATGTAAAACTCTATGGAAATGGCGCACCAAATTTGACCGTGTTGCACACTCAACATTTGTTGATAGCTCTCTGCCTACTGAGGCACCATCTCTCACTCTGCTCACTCTAGTTCTCACAGGAGTTACCATGTTGACTATTTTGAATGAAACAATCATCAAAATCGTTATTTTTAGAGTAAAAACAAACACAAAAAAAATCACTAATTATCAACAGACCTTGATTACAGGAAAAACAAAAGAAAATTACATCAGTGGAAAAACATACTTAGAAATAAGATACAGAGAAGCTGATTACATCAACATGTAGGCAGAATTATGCACTATTTTTTGGTAAGAAAATATTACACTCCATAATTTTTCAGGTAAAATTTTTTTACCCCTCATATCAGTGCCTCGACTCTTAAAGCTGGGCGGCAGGGGTGTTAAGCTTGTCTTCAGTTCTGTAGCACCCCAGGAGGCATCAACCGGCTTTACACACAATTTATAGATGTATTAAATTGCAGCAGGGAGGCGGTGTGAGAAAGCAGAACACTGCAATTGATTTGCTGAGGAAAGGGCAGGAGGGGGGTTGTCGCTGTGGGTGGCACTCGGGGGCGGGCAGCGGTGGGTGGGTTACTAGGTGTTGGATGTGGAATGAGCTAGCCACCTGGGCTCTAACACCTTTACTCCACCTCAACGGTTCGAAGAGTAAAAAGGGAGAGTTTAGCTAGCTGTGAAGGCAGGAACACTCATTCCATCGTAATATAATAACCACTACCAGCACACTGGCGTCTTCTGGCTACCCACCTTCCTCAGCCAGCCACATTAGGCTTACGTTGGTACTGGTCACACACTCCTGGTTCAGCGAAATCCGCCTTTACTGGATGCTGTTTTAAAGGCGGTGGGCAGAATATACAGGAGAATAGCAGGGGTAACGGAGCACGCACATTCACCTCTCTTCACATAGTCAATATGGGTGAAAGTCTCAAGCAGGTGATACAGTGCCTCTCAAGGTCACTGACTGAGCCAGACTTCTCAAGAGTTACCAACCACTGCAATACTTGTAAAAATAGTTACTCACTCCAAACTTGCAGAACTTCTAGCACACTTGTGCAGGCACGTATGCACACAGGAGACACATTCTTAAGAAGGGTGGGTGAGAAATCGTGGAGTGCTGGCAGCAGGACTGACAGGGGCACTCAGGCAAGTATGTGGGTAGGCAAGGTCCGCCTCTAGACCATAGGTAAATAGAGGCGAATGGCTGAGTTCTAAATAGAGGGAGGAGGCAGGCGAGGGGTAGTGAAGATAGGCCTTGTGCCACTTCAAACCAACACTTTTCGTTTAACTAAGTAGATCACTAGTCACAGCTCACACATAAGAGTTCCAGCAACAATGCAGCTGCGATCCAACGATATGAGTTGCATGATGAGTTGTCAGTGGAGTGAAGTATGCAGTCCTCTACCCTCAAACACTCAACCCGAACTGACAGCTCCTGGACTCTCCTCATAACTGCTTTTTTTTTTTTTTTACCTTTTTTTTTTTGTTGATTTCTTGTCTAGAGGGAGTGATTATATTTGTTCTTGAACTGGCGCACTTACCACATCAGGACTGAGAAGCACTAATATATATACTGATGTGTTATATTAATAGTAGCATGACGTAACATAATATAACTAAACATAACTTAATATGATTAAATAATGTTATTTCACGTGATTAGTAAATGGTTATGTTTTTGACTTCTCGGAGGACAATAATGATAATAATAATAATAATAATAATAATAATAATAATAAAAACAATAGCAACACCTCATCCTTACAGGTAAGTAACACCTCGTCTGTGTCTTCATTACAATGTTACTTTCCAGCAACACATACATCGCTGGCCAGCAATATGACCATCAAAACTGAACGATATTTTTATTAAGGAGGTTCCAGGAAGGAAGGAAACAATATGCTATTGCTAATTTTGAGCTTATGATTGGTTGCAGAGAGGATATTGTTTTTAATTTTCATATAAAAAAACACTTTTCCCCAATAGATTAGTAAAATTTTGACAAACAAATCAAATAGGTAACCAGTATAAACGTTCTTGATCACGGGAACATAACTCAAACTCAATTTCATTATATAAATGAAAGAATTGTAGTGGCCAGACGGTGGGAAGGAAGGTCAGGGTCTTGATGGTACTGGCCAAACGGTGGGAAGGAAGGTCGGGGTCTTGATGGTACTGGCCAAACGGTGGGAAGGAAGGTCGGGGTCTTGATGGTACTGGCCAGACGGTGGGAAGGAAGGTCGGGGTCTTGATGGTACTGGCCAGACAGTGGGAAGGAAGGTCGGGGTCTTGATGGTACTGGCCAGACGGTGGGAAGGAAGGTCGGGGTCTTGATGGTACTGGCCAGACAGTGGGAAGGTCGGGGTCTTGATGGTACTGGCCAGACGGTGGGAAGGAAGGTCGGGGTCTTGATGGTACTGGCCAGACGGTGGAAGGAAGGTCGGGGTCTTGATGGTACTGGCCAGACGGTGGGAAGGAAGGTCGGGGTCTTGATGGTACTGGCCAGACAGTGGAAGGTCGGGGTCTTGATGGTACTGGCCAGACGGTGGGAAGGAAGGTCGGGGTCTTGATGGTACTGGCCAGACGGTGGGAAGGAAGGTCGGGGTCTTGATGGTACTGGCCAGACTGTGGGAAGGAAGGTCGGGTCTTGATGGTACTGGCCAGACGGTGGGAAGGAAGGTTGGGTCTTGATGGTACTGGACAGACGGTGGAAGGTAGGTCGGGGTCTTGATGGTACTGGCCAAACGGTGGGAAGGAAGGTCGGGGTTTGATGGTACTGGCCAGACGGTGGGAAGGAAGGTCGGGTCTTGATGGTACTGGCCAGACGGTGGGAAGGAGGGTCGGGGTCTTGATGGTACTGGCCAGACGGTGGGAAGGAAGGTCGGGGTCTTGATGGTACTGGCCAGACGTTGGGAAGGAAGGTCGGGGTCTCGGTACTCACCTCCATTATACAAGATATTGAGTAATTCTTTTATACAAAAGCGCAGGATTGCTTCTTATGCCAGGGGGTTTGCGATGTTTCTCGGTTATGTTCGACCAGAGTCTGCAAACTGAACATTATGGTACTCCCGCCGCGCCCATCGGGTACGTCGATATAATATTGACACCTTGTTAAGTCCGTGCGAACGTCGACATTTAATATGTTAGGTCTGCCGTCGGAATAACTCACTCAGCTGCTGCTGCTTACAAGTACGAATGACAGTTGCTCTAGGTAGTGTGTGGTAAGAGAGTTATCGGTCTGAGGAATTGACCTCTTGGTCTTCTTCCTCCAGACCGAACCTATTACCCCCAATCCCCCTCCCTTCCCATCCTCCCCATCCTCCCTTTTCCTTTCCTCCTCCCCTCCTCCTCATCCCTCCCTTATTTCCTTCCCATTTTTACCCTGGGAGCTTCTCTCCACAGGCATTCTAGGTCCTAGGTAGGGGAAGGGTACCGTGGTCCATTCCCATTCCGTTGAGGATCTTGGCGGGGGTAGTTTGTCGTGGAATCTGGATCGCCTGGGGATGTCCCAATCCTCTCCGGTCTCCCGGGGGTGGCCTTGGGTATCTTTCGGGCGACGGGTGTATCTCTGGAGGCCACCTTCGGATTCCGGGGTGGTGGCCGAAGGCGGTATGCTTTGGGCGGATATCCGGCCGCCTCTCTTTTGTCCGCCGAGGTGGCTCGGTGGATGTGAGGTTGCTATCCCGGATTGCTGGTTTACTGGCATAAGGGTAGGGATGCACGGGTTCCATGCAGCATCTGCACTACTTGCGGTGTTGAGGTCCTCTTGGGCGCGGAGGGGGATTTATGCCCTTTCATTCCTCCTAGGAGCTATTCCTCCACGTTCCCCTTTTTTATTCTTTTTTTATTTTTATTTTTTCTTCTTTCTTTTTTTTCTTAAAAACAAAAAGAAAAGAAGTAACCTAACCATGGATGCCCTAACCGTGACTCACCCCCGGCCCCTTGATACCGCACCTAGTTCTGACCCTACCTTGTTAATGGATAACTCTTCGGACAAACCCTAATCCCTGTACCTGAAGCAGGTGCCAGTTTGTCACCTGCTTCAGGTCCCAGGGACCTGACGGGTCTTTCGAACATCTGACCTTCGCTCTTCTCTGACCTTGATTCCGGCTTCTTCCCACGGTGCGGCAATTTTCAATGCCCACCGTCTCACATCGGACCACCCCTGGTCCAACACCCAAACGTCCAAGACCCACACTGACGATTCGACACTTTCTTCCGTTCCCTCCAGAAAGACAAGCTCGCCCACGCACTCCCTTAAACCTCTGTTTCAAACTACTCAATGGACAAAGTTTTTTACCTGGACCGACTTCTCCTAATACCTATCTTTCAGACCATAGTATTGGTAAGGCTCTGCTCCGCCATGTTGGTAAAAACATCTCTTTTCACGCTCTCAAGAGCGGCACTCGCATCATCACGGTCCAGAATGCTGGCCAAGCTCGCGATCTTTCTCTTCTCACAACCATAGATACTACTCCTGTTACTATTGACAAGCACCATTCCCTCAATTCTTGTTGTGATTCTGTCATTTTGCCCACCCATTGTCCAACGAAATTTCCAGACATGTGGTGATGACATTTTCGAGCAGCTTGAGCTCCAAGAACTCCCTATCCTTAAAGTTGACACTTTGTCCCCCCTGCCAATTGCGAAGACGTTATCCTTGCAATATACCCTCGTTTAACGTTTGACTGCCGAGAACTTCCACCTTCGGTCTACATTGCAGGTCAACGTTTACAAGTTCGAAAGGTGCCCTCCTACACGCAGAGTGTAGAAACTGCTGGCGTTTTGGTCATCCAGCAAAATATTGCAGGTCCATGGCCGAATGCCCAGTCTGTGGTCTGACGACCATGCCAGTTCTTCTTGTACTCTACCCCCCTCTTGCCTTAACTGTCATGAGGCAAAATCCTTCGATTCGCCGTGTCCAGGTTTACCTGAATGAGCGGGAAACCGTTGTCTCAAAGAGGCAGAAGGCTTCCATATGCTATGGCTGTCTCCTCATCTTCGCCTTCAAGGAAACTTCCCCGTATCTCTTATTCTCGCATTGCTAAACGTCGCCCCGCTTCTGGGGTCCCAACTTCCACGGCTTCCTCTGTGGTCGCCTCATCCACAGTCACCCTGTCTCGAATCCTTTGATGTTCTTGGCTCCGAGGTCCCTACCTCGGGTTCCCATACTATCCACACTCCTTCCTATTCACTCCACAGTTCTGAGTCTACATGTCCTCGTCCTTCACCTAAACCTCAGCGCCCCCTTCTTCTTATAAGCCCGGCAAAAAATCCCCACCAGGTTCTTCGCCCCGACTAGTTCTGTAACGTGTGTGGAGGTTCATCCTCCTCATACACTACCTTCATCCCCTGTCCCCTCCCAAGTCCTACGAAGTTTCCCTTCTATATCCTCGTCCTCTACTTTAGTACAGTCTATAGACTCCCTGATAGTTGCTCCCTCTTCTTCCATTTCTAATGTAGTCTCACATTCTGCATCTTTGACTCGAAACACTGGAAGCTATTTCAGAATATATTTCAGAGAATGGGCCGATGATGGACACTACTCCATCTGAGGTTCCTCATCTCTTTTTCTGTCTCAACCCTCCTTCCTTCACAACGTCCTCCTCCCTCTCTGATTACAGGTCTTCCGCTGCCTCCACACGTGGACTTTTCTAACCCTAGTCCATAGCTTCCTCTCACTTCCACTTTTATCTTTTCTCCATAAATCATGGCTTATTTGCAGTGGAATATCTGAGGCCTCAGGGGTAACAGGGGTGAGCTTCAGGTGTTGCTCTCCCAGTTTTCCCTATTGGGGTCTGTTTGCAAGAACCCAAATTACAATCCACTGTTATCAGGCCCTTTTCAGGCTATAATTTGTTATATTCATCGGAACCTTTTCCGATGGAACCTTTAACGAAAGTGCTCTTCTTATACGCACTGGTGTTCCATACCGTCAGCTCTATGTCCCTTCTTCCTTACATTAAACCGCAGCCCGTATCCACTTTTAATAAGTGGTATACACTCTTTTCTTTATATCTGTCCCCTTACAGGGCATTGTCTATCCCAGATGTTGATTTTCTGGTTTCTTCCTTACGCCACCCCTTCTATTACTTGGTGATTTTAACGCACACCACTTTCTCTGGGGAGGGTCGCACTGTGACTCCCGTGGCATTCAGTTGGAGGCATTTCTTGCTTCTCTTCCTCCATGTTTTAAATACGGGTACTCCTACCCATTTTGACCCTGAACTCATTCTTTCTCCTGCATCGATCTTTCCATCTGCTCTTCATGAACTGTCCTTGACTTCACCTGGTCTGTCCTCCCGGACTTACATGACAGCGATCATTTCCCAATCATCCTTAAGTCCCCTCTTTTCTCCACCTGCTCATTGCCCACGCTGGCAATTGACTGGGCGAAATGGGACCTTTAGCACATCTTACTGCCTTTCATGAGGTTCCTACCTCGTCCTCCATTGATGAGGTTTTACATCTCTTTCGTCCTCCATTTTCACAGCGGCTTACATTCTATTCCCAAACCTCGGGCAAGCATCCTCAGAAGTGCGTGCCTTGGTGGTCTCCTGTTGTGCTCGGGCAGTGCGTTTGAAACGTGCTGCATGGGCAGGTATCGGTATAACAGAACCACAAGAGACTCCTTGATTTCAAGCAGAAGAGAGCTATTGCTCGCCGTGTCATACGTGATGCTAAACGCACTTGCTGGCGAGATTACGTTTCTACTGTCACTTCGGCTTCTCGATGAGTGCAGTCTGGAAGAAAGTGCGGAAATTAAGTGGTAAATTCTCCCCCGACCCGGCTCCTGTTCTTCAGGTTGCTGGTGTCGATATAGCACACCCTTTGCCGCTGCCACTGAAATTGGTAATCATCTCGTCCGATTTCTCAGGGGCTCCATCTATGCCCCTGTTCCCTTTCTTCTAAGTCTGCCAGCGAGTTAAAGCCCTTAGATTTTTCTTTCTTAGAGAAGAATCCTATAATGTCCTTTTACCCTTCAAGAACTGGAGGCAACACTTCGCTTGCCGATCATCGGCAGCTGGGCCAGACGGCATACATATTCGTATGCTACAGCATTTACATCAGTCTGCTCTACTGTCCTCTTACGACTCTTTAATCTCATAGGGTTTTACAAGGAGTTCTTCCCAGCTGTAAGTCTGTTATTGTTCTCCCTTTTCGAAAACCAGGTGCATGGGACGTGACCCCTCTCACTACCATCCCATCGCTCTTACCAGTGCAGTTTGCAGGTGATGGAACGTCTAGTTAATAGACGTTTGATGTGGTATTTAGAGACTCACAATAGTCTTCCCTAGTCAGTATGGTCTCCGTAAGGGCCGTTCTGCCATTGACCCTTGCTGCGCTTGGATACGTATATTCGTAATGCCTTTGCGAATAACCATTCGGTTATCTCCTTAGGCCCCGAGGCAACCTACCATTTTTTCTTAAGGCCTTCTTAACTGACAGACATTTCCGGGTCCGGTTAGTAATGAACTCCCCGGAATTTGTCCAAGCTGAAGGTGTCCCACAGGGATGTATTCTGAGCACAACATTTTTTCTGCTTGCTATAAATAATCTGGCATCTGTTCTCCCATCCAATATTTGGTCATCGCTCTATGTGGATGACTTTGCTATAGCTTGTGCAGGTGCTGACTGTCACCTCATTGCAGTTTCCTCCAGCATGCCATCAACCGGGTTTCTGATTGGGCCACCACCACGGGTTTAAATTTTCTAGTGGCAGAACTCATCAAATTACGTTTACTAGACGTTCAGTGGTCTCTGATCATCCATTTGTACCGGCTCACGCATCCCAGAACGATACAGTCAGGTTTCTCGGCCTCCTGTTTGACCGCAGATTGTCCTGGAAACCTCACATTACCTCTCTGAAGGTGACTTGTCATAGCCGGCTGAACCTCCTTAAAACCCTCGCACATCTTTCATGGGGGCTGATCGCAGAACCTCCTTCGCCTACATTCGGCCCTAATTTTATCGAAACTCGGGTTATGGTGACCAGATATATCGGCAGCCTCTCCTTCCCACTCCTTTCCAGCCTTAATCCCATCCATCACCAGGGATTACGCTATTCCTTGGTGCTTGTTCCCCGGTTGAGAGCCTCTATGTAGAAGCGAACATTCCATCCTTGTCCGATCGTCGTGATGCACATTGCATTCGCTATTATGTTCGCCGCATGACCTCCGAAATCCTTCCATGTATAGGATTGTCACAGATGTTAGTAGACGCTCTATTTGTTGTCGCCCCTGTTTACTTCGTCCCTTTTTCTTCGTCTGCATTCACTCTTGCCCTCCCTTCAGCTTCCGCCTTTATATGTTCATGTGGCTTCACCCTTTCCTCTACCCCCTTGGGAAGTTCCTGCTGTCCGTGTCTGTTCTATTCCTCTTACCTTGCGCTGAAAGCCCAACTACCTATGGCGGCTTCTCGCTCTTTCTTCTAGACCATTTCCGTTCTCATTCCCATGCCATCGCAGTATACACCGATGGTTCAAAGTCATCTGACGGCATCGGATTCGCAGCAGTGTTTCGGACAGCGCTCGTACGAGGGCATCTATTACCCTCGGTAGCATATTTACGGCTGAATTGTATGCCATTCTTGTGGCACATCCGTATTGCATCTATGCCTGTAAAACCATTTGTGGTCGTTTCAGACTCCCTTAGTGCTTTACAGGCTATCCGTAAAATTGATACACCTCACCCCCTAGTTCTTCGTATCCACCTTTGGTTACGCCCGTATCTTTAGCAAGCATAAAGATATTGTCTTTTGTTGGGTCCTGTCATGTTGACGTAAGGGCAATGAACAGGCAGACACTGCTGTGCGGTCAGCAGTATATGACCTTCCAGTTTCATATAAAGGTGTTCCTTTCCGACTATTTTGCGGTCATTGCTACCCACCTTCGCACCCGTTGGCAACAACGCTGGTCTGACCTGCTGAATAACAAACTTCATTCTATTAAACCGGTTATAGGTTTCTGGCCCTTCTTGTCACCAATGTCGAGGTTGGGAGACTACACTCCCCGTCTTCGCATCGGGCCACACTCGTCTTACTTCCACGGGTATCTCATGGAGAGGCTCCTGCCCTCTCTGTGAGCATTGTCAGGTTCCAGTGTCTGTTGACATTTTCCCGGGGCTCCCCTCTATCAACGAGCACGCAGAATTTACCTTCAACGACGTCTTCGCTCTGCGGCCCTTTTTTTCCCTTTCCCCCTTTTTGCAGATGGACCCTCCTTTAATCCTGACTCTTTTGACTTTTTGACAAAAAAATGACTTACTACACAAACCGAAGATTATACCTCTAGCACCTCCCTCAACCCCTTTTCTACCTCGATCTCCTGCTACCCCCATCCCTGCACTATCCACCGTCATGCTGACTCCATACCCTACTAATCATCCATCCCCCTTTTCAACCCACTTCCCGCATCCTACACAACCTGCAGCGCTGTAAAACCCCCCGTGGTTTAGCGTTTTTTTGATTATAATAATAATAATCTAGGTAGTGTGCTGCAATACCGGCTGCAACCTGGGGCGATATAACACGGGGAGTAAGGAAGTAGGTATGTGGGTTCATTTTTTTTTGGGGGACATGGATCATCGTTGGACACCCAAAAGTATTGACCTATTGAGGTCCAAACCCGGGGCTAGGTACAGTGGTACAAGGTACACAAGGTACACATAAGGGGTTTTCCCCAAATGGGATTGCAACTATTTGGGGATTGCAACTAGTTGGGGGATTGCAACTAGTTGGGATTGCAACTAGTGGTTTAATGAATCAGGTTTTTGGGGAATATTATAATGATGAAAATATTTTTAGCGGATGATAATTGATAATAATGATAGGAATGGCATTAAAATTAAGAATAGCCTAGTTATTATAAGAAAGAAACCCTTTTAATAGGAGAATTCACACAGGCATATTAACTGACACTTAGAGTATTTCCTGAATATTCTGGAGGTTCTTACACCGGTTGAGAAATGGGGGGTTTTCCCCCCTATTTCTTTAGCTAGAAGGTTGAAAAAGAAGATTTTAATGATCCCCCAAATGTAATTTTTTTAAGTCAATGACCTGTTCCCAGCTGTTAGAAGTTTTGGGGTGGCTATTAACTGTTTTTAGATTTTTCCCCCATGATATCTGCAAACTGTGAGGTTTTTTTTTAACCCAACCCCCTATGGGGTGGGGGGGGTGGGGTAAGACCGGTGTGTGGTTGGCATCCCGCTTTTCTCAGACAGAGACGGGTTTTGGGCCTCCAACTACCATTCTCTGAAAACTTCCCCTTTTCTTCTCCTGTTGTTGGTTTTTCAACATTGCACAGCTCCGGGGTGATGCACTGAGAAGTGTCAAAGTACTTGAGCTAAAGATTTCCACCCCCATGGCTTTCAAATGTTAAGACGCCTGTCCCAGGATGGGGGATAATCTAACAGGCTCTAAACCCCAGGCCTGCTCATCCCAACAACTACAAACAGCCACTGGGATGGCCCAATAGTAGAGAATATAGCCTCAGCAAGCTTAATGTGTCAAGGAAGGATAGCCCCCCGCCCCTTGCAGGGAGCTCTCATGGGGGGGATTTTTTGGCTTTCCCCCAACTCCAGCCTTGGCACACGCCTACCCACAGACCATCCGCATTGGTGTTGCCCTCACTTGCCCCCCCTATTCTCGCCGAACACAGGTGTATTTGTGGCAGGAAGCAGCAGACATTGGGGGCCCCCGGTCTTGTGTGTGAAAACCGGGGAAAGATTGCAAGACATGAAGAGGTTAATAACATTATCAAAGGCCCACAACAGCCGGGTGCCCAGCAGTAAGGAGCCACCCCAAATATGCAGATCTGATGGCACCGCGCCAGGGTATCACCCTTCAAGCCTGGACAGACGGCAAGCAGGTGGGGGGACTACACATGTGCATCTACCTTGGCTGATACCTATCTCCAAACACCCGGGGGAAGGAGGGGAGGCCATTTGGGGGCCCCGGGGCGAGAAAATATGGAGAATTTTCCCATCATTATATGTTTTTTTCCCCGGTCAAAACCCTTTCATGGGGAAAGAGTGCATCTAAGTTCCTCAAGGAGCTGGGAAAAGACTCAACGGGGGAACTGGGGGTCCAGGCAGCAGTTTTCTGTTCCAGCGACTCAGCGTGCTGTTCAGAGGGGTAAATTTCCGGCCCTTTTTTTCCAAAAACCCCGAAAAAAAGGCATGATTTTCCCACAAATTTTTTTTACCCAAAAAAAAAGGGGGGGGGGAGGGTTTAAAACTTTAAATTTTTTAATTTTTTATTTAAAATAAATTTTTTTTTTATTTAATTTTAATATATTATAAATATTATTTAAAAAAAAAAAAAAATTAATATAAAAATATAAATAATATTTATTTATATTATATATAAAATTTAAATATATTATATATATATATATATATATATATATATATATATATATATATATATATATATATATATATATATATATACGTATATATATATTATTGTAAAAGAACGGTGCAGTGTTGTACAGGGGGGAGAATGAAATTGCTTGGCCCCCCTCCGTATGTCCCCGGGGGGGGGAAAAAAAATAGCCTGGCTTTTGCTTGGTTCTTGAGGATTAGGCCTGTGGGCTAAGGCGTCATGTGGTTCTCGCTCCAATATATATAAGAGCGATTGGTGGAATGATGATGTCAAAAGAGGGGGGGAGAAAAGAGCATATGAGAGGTTTTTACAAAGTAGAAGTGATAAAAAGGGGGGGGAAAAAGAAGAAAAAGAGAGGTTAAGAGAGTGGGGAAGCAATGTAAAAAAAAAGCAAATGAGAGAATGGGTAGATGTTACAAAAATTTTGTTGAAAATAAGAAAAAAATTTTGGGGGGAGATTAATAATTAAAGCCTAGGGGGAAAAATGGGGTTTGCAGTTAAAAATAGGAGGAGAGTTAAAATAATTAAGGTATGGGAAGATGGAGGGAATATTTTGAGGGTTGTTAAATGTTGATGAAGAAGGGAACTGTGATTTCGGGATAGGCAAGGGGAATAACATCTTGTAGGAGTGTGGAAGAGCCAGTTGTGAGTGTGGGGGAATTCGTAGGCAGTGGGTAAATTAAAGGGTAAGGCAGCTGGGATTGATGGGAAAAGGTAGAAATGTTAAAAGCAGGGGGAAATAGTTTTTTGGGTGGTTGGTGCTATTATTTAATACATGATAAAAAGGGGAAAGGGACCTAGGGACTGGCAGAGAGCGTGATTGTTCCTTTGTATAAAGGCAAAGGGGACAAAAGGATGCAAAAATTTAGGGGAAAAGCTTTTTGGATACCAGGTAAAGTGTATGGTAGAGTTATTATTGAAAAATTAAGAGTAGGACGGAGAGCAGAATAGTAGATGAACAAGGTGGCTTTAGGAAAGGAGGGGGGGTGTAGACC
>WNWK01045735.1:0-14599 GCA_009830355.1 Cherax destructor | reverse complement strand
GCAAAGTGCAAGGAGGCAGAAATGGTTTATACCCAGAGGAAAAAGATTAAACGGAAGGCCAGAAAGAGCCCCGGGTTTTTCCCCAAAAAGAGTGCAGGGAGGCAAAGACTCAGAGTGTCAGAGAATGGAAAAGGTACAGAAGGCAAAGAACCCAAGTAAACAAAGAGATTAGTAGAAGAGCTAGAAACGAGTATGCACAGGTACGGAGGGAGGCCCAGAAACAGTACGAAAATGACATAGCATCGAAAGTTAAGTCCGACCCGAAACTGATGTACAGTCACATCAGAAGGAAGACAACAGTTAAAGACCAGGTGATAAGGCTGAGGAGAGAAGATGGGGAACTCACAAGTAACGATCAAGAGGTATGTGAGGAGCTCAACTTGAGGTTTAAGGAAGTATTCACAGTGGAGGAAGGAAGGCAGCTGGGTAGACAGGATGGGGTGCATCACCAACAAGGGATGTATCAAGTGCTAGAGGGCATACACACAACTGAGGAGGAGGTGAAGCAGTTACTCAGTGACCTTGATACCTCAAAGGCGATGGGTCCGGACAATATCTCCCGATGGGTTCTTCGGGAAGGAGCTGAGGTACTGAGTGTGCCACTTACCATAATATTCAACACATCCCTTGAAAATGGGCAGTTACCTGAGGTATGGAAGAAGGCCAATGTAGTCCCCATCTTTAAAAAAGGAGACAGAAAAGAGGCACTAAACTATAGACCGGTGTCACTTACATGAATAGTGTGCAAAGTCCTGGAGAAAATCATCAGGAAAAGAATGGTGGAGCACCTCGAGCTGAACAGGATAATAAACACCAGACAGCACGGATTCCGGGAAGGCAAATCCTGTGTAACAAACCTCCTAGAGTTCTATGATAAAGTAACAGAGGTAAGGCAAGAGAGAGAAGGGTGGGTTGATTGCATTTTCCTGGACTGCAGGAAGGCCTTCGACATAGTTCCTCACATGAGATTAGTAAAGAAGTTGGAAGAACAAGCATGTATAACAGGAAGGGCACTGGAATGGATCAGGGAATACCTCACAGGGAGGCAACAACGGGTCATGGTGCGTGATGAGGTAAGTATCACAGTGGGCGCCTGTGACGAGCGGCGTACCGCAGGGGTCAGTCCTAGGACCAGTGTTATTCTTGGTATATGTAAATGATATGACGGATGGGATAGACTCAGAAGTGTCTCTGTTCGCAGATGATGTGAAATTAATGAGGAGAATCACATCGGAGGAGGACCAAGCAGGACTTCAAACAGACCTGGACAAGCTTGACATCTGGTCTAGCAACTGGCTTCTCGAATTCAATCCCACCAAATGCAAAGTCATGAAGATCGGAGAAGGGCAAAGAAGACCGCTGACAGAGTACAGGCTAGGCGGACAAAGGCTACAAACCTCGGCAAAGGAGAAAGACCTTGGGGTGAGTATAACGCCAAGCACGTCTCCGGAGGCACACATCAACCAGATAACTGCGGCAGCATATGGGCGACTGGCAAACCTAAGATTAGCGTTCCGTTACCTTAACAAGGAATCGTTCAAGACACTGTACACCGTGTACGTCAGGCCCATACTAGAATATGCAGCACCAGTCTGGAACCCACACCTGGTCAAGCACGTAAAGAAACTAGAGAAAGTGCAAAGGTTTGCGACAAGGTTAGTTCCACAACTCAGGGGTCTGTCCTATGAAGAAAGGTTGAGGGAAATAGGACTAACAACACTGGAGGAAAGAAGGGTCAGAGGAGACATGATAACGACATACAAAATAATGCGGGGAATCGACAAAGTAGACAGTGACAGGATGTTCCAGAGAGGGAACACAGAAACAAGGGGACACAACTGGAAGCTGAAGACTCAGATGAGTCAAAGGGATGTTAGGAAGCATTTCTTCAGCCACAGAGTAGTCAGGAAGTGGAATAGTCTAGAGAAAGATATAGTGGAGGCAGGAACCATACACAGTTTTGAGACGAGGTATGATAAAGCTCATGGAGCAGGGAGAGCAGAGACCCAGTAGCGGACAGCGAAGAGGCGGGGCCAGGAGCTGAGTCTCGACCCCTGCAACCACAATTAGGTGAGTACAATTAGGTGAGTACTGTCACTGTCTGACAGTATGTGTTGTAGCATTGTCTTTCCTGGACTGATGAGTAACACATTTCAAGAGTTGCATTCTCCTGTTATGTGGGCGCCGCATTTTGGGATGGTCAAAGTTGCACGTCCCACCTGTTTTTTCCAGATATTTCATGCCTGCAGATACCCAAGGCATAGAATTTGTATTGATTTCATTTCTGTTTTGCCAGGATTTTTTCGTGGCTGCGTTCCCTACTGGTGCATTTTTTTCTGACTCTCCACTATCTACAGTGCCTGTACTAACAACATTGCCCCCACCAGTTTCTACTGGTAATGTATCTACACTATTCCCCATGACATGTGACATGTCACTTTTACCTGACATGTGACTTGACATGTCACTTTTACCTGACATGTGACTTGACATATCACTTTTACCTGACATGTGACCTAACATGTCACTTTTACCTGACATGTGACCTAAGTGAAATAATATGTCACTTTTACCTGCCATGTGACCTAAGTGAAATAATATGTCACTTTTACCTGACATGTGACCTGAACAAGTGAGTGAGCTAACTAATAACCCACAACCCACTAAATGTACATGATGGATCACATCGAAGAAGAAGAAGAAGAAGAAGTAGAAGAAGAAGAAGTAGAAGAAGAAGAAGTAGAAGAAGAAGAAGAAAAAGAAGAAGAAGAAGAAAGAAGAAGAAGAAGAAGAAGAAGAAGAAGAGAAGAAGAAGAAGAAGAAGAAGAAGAAGAAGAAGAAGAAGAAGAAGAAGAAGAAGAAGAAGAAGAAGAAGAAGAAGAAGAAGAAGAAGAAGAAGAAGAAGAAGAAGAAGAAGAAGAAGAAGAAGAAGAAGAAGAAGAAGTAGAAGAAGAAGAAGAAGAAGAAGAAGAAGAAGAAGAAGAAGAAGAAGAAGAAGAAGAAGAAGAAGAAGAAGAAGAAGTAGAAGAAGAAGAAGAAGAAGAAGAAGTAGAAGAAGAAGAAGAAGAAGAAGAAGAAGAAGAAGAAGAAGAAGAAGAAGAAGAAGAAGAAGAAGAAGAAGAAGAAGAAGAAGAAGAAGAAGAAGAAGAAGAAGAAGAAGAAGAAGAAGAAGTAGAAGAAGAAGAAGAAGAGGAGAAAGAAGAAGACGGAGATGAAGACGAAAATATCTTTATTGGGATTATTATCCCGGGAGTGTTAATAACCCAGGATAAGTCAAGAGAGCCAAGCAGTGTAGCTTACTACCAGTGAGGTGCTTAGATCCTGCCCGAACATGGCGTCCACACCTCCCAAGTAAGTACTTACTGCTAGGTAGCAGGGGTAGCAGATGCTAGCAGAGTTACCAGTTTACATATCACCCACCCTATATGAACACTTAGTATTCCTCTCGTGACTACGACAACAATGTCAGTATTCTGTAGCTCGGTTGGTAGTACACTCAGCTCACACATTAAGTGTCCGTGGTTCGATCCCCGGTACGGGTGGAAACATTGGGTGCGTTTCCTTACACCTGCTGTCCCTGTTCACCTAGCAACAAGTAGGTACCTGAGTGCCAGTCGACTTGTGTGGGTCGCATCCTGGGGGACAATATTAACCTAAGTTGCCCGAAATGCTCTGCATAACCAGGGACTTTCTATATAGTATGTCAATGATGTCAGCTATGGTCTGTATAAGTTGTATCATGTACTTATAAAAATAAAGATTATTGTTGTTGTTGTTGATGTTGTTATTATTATTCCGCACATTTGAAATTCGCGCCAGACTCTGCAGCGTGCCATGACAAGGTGCGATAATTTGTCGCATTATAAACCAGAACCGCGAGACCTTGAAAGTATAACTTGCAGGAAAATTCATTGAAGTTACTGATAACAATCTCAAGATGCTTATTAAGCGAGTGAGAAAATCATACGTGCTGATTATATTGATTTATGAGGTGGGTGGCAGCGGGTGTTCTCGGGTGGTCTGGGTGGCACCATCCGTTGCCAAGTGTACAAATCAATACAGAATATCCTTATATTGTTGCCATGCATCAATTATCTCATGATACAATTAATGTGCATTAACATTAATTGTGCGCAGGTCGTTTTATTATGCTCGCTATATTGCTGTAAATCATTAACGTTAACTGTTACTTCTCAATAAATAGAAGAAGCAAAAAAATTTTCATCTGGCATGGCGTCATGTATATAATGAGCCTCCATAACCGCTCTATAAGGGGGATATTGTACGTTGTATTGACTAAAACAAAAAGTAATGATGAAAATAAGTTGAAGTAAACTGTTCTTGCCACTGATGGATGATTCTTCTATTATTTAATGCCTTGTGACTGAGGCTGAGTAGAGCTCATTTGACTCCATCTGTGTGAGTTTGTTTACATCGTGAGGAGTGTTGCTGTCCCTGGGAGTCTCTTGTTCCTGCCTCTCTCCACCCTCTCTCACCCTCTTCCTTACTACCACAGCTCCTGAGAGCCCTGCAGGCTGAGAGCAGCTGTCAGGTGAGAGCAGAAAAGTGTTCCTTGTACAACTACTCTACCCTGAGGTAGATATGACCCAGCCTTTGTATCTGCCACTTGCGTAGGCCTACGTTATTTAACCTTGAAAACTTCTCTATTTATTATCTTAGCTCATATTACATTTTAGTATACACAAAAAAAAAACGTGATACACGTACGGTGGAAATAATTCAACTATGCTAACTATGCTGTTATTAACTTAGGTACAATATTGTGCTTCTGGGGTTCTTATATCTCAAATAAGCCTTAAGAATTATAAAAAGCGTTGGCTACATATATCTAATTCATCATTGTAACTTTTCTCATTTCACAGCATTATACTGTAATTGAAGTAAGAATAATAAATGATCTTTCTTCAGCTTCCTCAGCTAGGTATTGTTCAGTGTTAATTTTCATGTGTTCAGTGCTCTTACAGTCTTTGATATGTGTAATTTATTCCTCTTTGCTCCCACGGGAGCAAGGGGCTTGTAACCCCTTCTCCTGTATATATTACTAAATGTAAAAGGAGAAACTTTTGGTTTTCCTTTTGGGCCACTCTGGGCCGACGTGTTGAAAGAATGATATTGATACCATCTAAAACTAAACAATACCAAACTTTGAAATTGAGGCAAGAAAGGAAATTTACTTTGCATTTTTTGTATAAAGTGTGCAGTTATGGAAATGCTGAATTTGGATGTAAAGGCATAATTCTAACATGTACATGTGTGAAGGCAGTATGCAAAAACCAGCTTTTATTGGGACTACATTTTGGTCAATCCTGTGCAAAACATGGTCCCAATAAAGGCTTATTTTGCATATGGGGTCATTATACCTTTTCAACGTTGAATCCATCATATTTGTAGCCAGACAAATGTCTCATTTATAAATAGGCAATGGACATCTTTGTTATTCAGCAGATAGTGATATTGTTAGATTTTAGTAGTGGAAGACAAAGTAAAGCAACTGAAGTTCAATCATGTTTATAAAATTTCTCACAAGCAGTGTCCAGAGTATCTGGCTGCCAAATTTGTCAAGGTTGAGAACCAAAACCAGTATGGTAATAGGGGAAGTGAACACAGTTTTGTAGTATACCTACAATAGGTGGTCAGGCTTCAAACACCTTTCAATACATTGCAATAAAAGAGTGGAATGAACGGCCTGCACATGTCAAAGCCTGTCCTAGCATGAGCCAGTTCAGGAAGAGAGCTAAAAAGTACCTAATGAATGAAGCTACAGAAAGGGAGGAAAGTGATCTCTTGTATAGTTAACATTAGTGTTCCTGTTATTGTAAGCTGAACCTCTTTATGTAAATAATTCAGTTCACTTTATTCCTATTGTATCTCCTTTTACTGTAACTGATTTTCACACTGTTGACTTACTGAGCTGTTTTAATTTTTAAGCTTATAATCATGACTAATTTTTACTGTACCTTATAGCTAGGCTTTAAATATGTACAGTGGTCCCTCGGTTTTCGTGCATCTCCAAACTCGAACATTTATGTAAGTGTATTTTCGTAAGTGCTGTTTCAAGTGTATTTTTGGGGTCTGAAATAGACTAACCTACGTGACAGTATTTCTTAAGGAAGTAAATTCGTTCGGTAATGGCACTTGAGCAGCATTCTGGAACGAATTTTCGGCGAAAACCGAGGGACCACTGTATTAAGATATTACAAGGACCCCATTGGAAATAAGTTACTTTGACTTTTTTGGGTTGTCCTAGGTGATTTACACATGTTAAACTATATATGATAATTGTACTTGTGTGTATCTGTAACTAAACAAACTTACTTAAACCTCAATTTTAATGATGAATAATTTTTTTTTATATTTCAGTAATGCAGTGATGAATATTTTTTTTTTTTTTTTTTGGTTAATACTGTAAAAACAGTCTGACTTTTCAAACATTAACAAATATTCTTTCTTTGGTATCAGGAGAACTCTGTCATTTCAAAATCACCGACATCAATGAATTATTCTGCCAGCTAGTCGGCGACTTCAAAAATTATATCAACGGCTACCCAAAAATGTATGGAGTGTCAGGCGAAGTTATCGACTTATCAAATTCCCGACATCAGCGAGTTATCCAGGTGGCATGTTCAATGACTTGTTAAAATGTAACTAAGAGTTATCCAACAACATAATTTAGGTTTAGGTTAGGCTTGGTTAAGTTGTTAGATTCATACCTACTGATAGTTTTACTAAATTTGGATACTGGATGGACAAACTATTCACTAATAAAAAATTATTGTAGGCTTCTGACTGACTGTTGGGTTTGGAGCATCGAAGAGATCACTTGCATTCATTTTCAGATTTTTTTTTTTCACCCCTCTTCAACCGCTCTAGAAATTCAAGTGATGCTATGTGTCTAATTTACCAAGGTGTATGGTAGTTATTGAAGTAATTAAGGGTAAGATGGAGAGCATGATCGCAGATGAAAAAGGAGGCTTTAGGAAGGGTAGAGGATGTGTAGACCAATGTTGACATTGAAGCATATAAGTGAACAGTATTTAGATAAGGGTAAAGAATTTTTTTCTGGCATTTATAGATTTGGAAAAGGCATATATGCAATAGGGTGGATGGGGGACCAATGTGGCAGATGTTGCAAATGTATGGAATAGGTGGTAGGTTACTGAGACCACTTTAGAGCTTTTCAAGGATAGTGAGGTGCAGGACTAAGGTATGTAGGAGAGAGGGAGATTATTTTTCTGTAAAAGTAGGTCTTCGACAGGGATGTGTGATGTCACCATGATTATTTAATATATTTATGGATGGGCTTGTAAGAGGGGTGAATGCTGGGGTGTTGGGAAAAGTGTGAGATTGCAAGATCTAACACAAAGTGAGAGTTGTCACAGTTGCTTTTTACTGATAACACTACTTTTGGGAGATTTTGAAGGGAATTTCCAAAGGTTGGTGGATGAATTTGGGAGGGTATGTAAAAGAAGACCCTTTCAGGGTCGCGAGGCACTCTCCCAAACTCGTTCTCAGGGTTGCAAATTTTTCGGAAAAAAAAAATTATTTTTTCTTATGAAATGATAGAGAATCTTTTTCCGATCATAATGACACCAAAAGTATGAAATTTGATGGAAAACTAACGGAATTATGCTCTCGCGAAGTTAGCAGTATCGACAATATTTACGCATCAGCGATTTCGCCCACTTTGAGCCCTACTTTCGGCCAATTCCAATGTTTCAGTCTACTACAATTTTAGCTATTTCGTTAGAATTCCATTTGTTCTATCAATTGAGTACAAGAAACCGCCAATTTACCGATTTGAACTACCCAATAAAGTGGTCAGAAATTGGCAATTTGGCCAATTTCACACAAATTTCAAAAGATGCCAATTTCAAAATAGGGTCCAGAATAAACAAGACAGACATTCCTGGCACTAAAATAACATTTTATCTGTTCATTAGTCATGTATCCAGGCCCCTCTTACATTACTTTTGCTTTCCATTTTGAATTTTTATTCTCACAAAAAATAGAAGATTTTCTGTTATGTATACTACTGCATCATTGTAAAAACGGTATAAATAATATCAGCGCACTTGTGCAAGAATATTAGACTCGCCAGTTGGTGTATTGGATGCATGGCATGATTTGTTTACTCTTGAACATCAGCAAAAATCGAACATTTTTGCTACTTTGCGCTCAGTTTCAAGGTACTTGTCATCGTGAAACCAATCAAAATTATCTGTTTCTGTATTATATCTTCCATTCTATCAAATGAGACCAAGAAAACGAGAATATAACCATAAATACCATATGAAAATAGACTGCAAAGTCGCTGTTTTAAACCAAAAACATGGTCAGAGGTTTTTTTTCTCATTACGCACTGTGGTGCAGGATTTTTTTTATACTGCGCACACTGACCGCACAGACCCATTCTCTCACATCTAGACCTACCAGCTTGTTTCCACTTGATTTGAGGGCGCTAGAATTTAGGCGTACTAGTATGACAAAAACCCTGGTGCGTAAGCCGTACTAGTACGGCCAAAACCCTGAAAGGGTTAAAAGTGAATATTGGAAAGAGCAAGGTGATGAGAGTAACAAAAAAATTTAGTTCATGAAAAGTTGGATATCATATTAGAGAGAGAGTATGGAGGAAGTGAATGTGTTCAGATATTTGTGAGTGGACTTGTCAGCAGATGGGTCTATGAAAGACCAGGTGAATCATAGAATTGATGAGGGGAAAAAAAGGCAAATGGTGCATTGAGGAATCTGTTATCCATAGAAGCAAAAATGGGAATGTATAAGAATATAGGGAATATAGGAGACAGACAGAGAGACAGTCTGTCATCATCCCAGCTATGAATGATAATACACTTTAATATTATATGCTAAACTTAATACTTTTTTATGTAAATCAAAAATTTTTCTAAGGATTTTCTAGTATTTTCTAATGATATTTCAAGGATATTTCTAAGGATATGACATTCATTCACATTCAAATTACTATTTCTTTAGTAAGCCTACATGAGTTCTTCTTTCATCAGATGGCGTGTACTAAAGCAGAGTGATTCATTGGAGAGTGGTCAAGTATGGCAGGTAAGTTGAATTATATCAGTTTTTTTTTGTTGCAGATGTTTTTTATTAGACATTACAAAAAGCATAAATAAAAGATGTGTACTTTTTTTTTTGTTAGTGAAGAAATTTTTTTCTACAGAAATTCCTTGTACGTATAGTTAACACTTGCTTCAATGGGCTAGTGAGGTGGGGGGGCATGAGTGTCCAGTAATGATGATTGTGATTGAGATCAGTTTTTTTTTCTCTCTAATTGTAACAAGAACATTCAATTCTGTAACCAATGGACTTTGTTCTTTTCCAATTTAACCCCTAAACTGTCCAAACGTAGATCTATGTTCACTCTCGCAGCGCTCCGAATATTTTGATTTTTTTTTAATGAAGAAGGCAGTATTATACACGTTATAAGATCAAATTTTTTTTTTAAGATCAGTACTTGCCGAGATATAAGCCCGCAAAATTAGCGCTGGATGCTCACCTGACGGCAACATGGAGTCCTGCCACTTGCAGAAGTGTTGCCGATATACCTTTTTTTCCCATTTTTACGGCTGATACTCGGGGGTCCACTGTAATTTTTATGTTCTGATAATTACAACTTAAAGTACAGTGGACCCCCGGTGTTCGTAGTCATCGGAGTTCGTAAAATTCGGAGTTACAGTGGACCCCCGGAAAACGTGATTAATCCGTTCCAGAGGGTTTAATGTAAATCGAAAATAATGTAATCCGAATTTATTTTCCCCATAAGAAATAATGGAAATTCAATTAATCCGTTCCAGACACCCAAAAGTATTAAAATAAATATTGTTTACATATTAACTTACACAGTACATGTATATATAAATTACAACTAATACATACAACAGTGTATTAACTTCTCACTTACCTTTATTGAAGAGTTGTTGATGTGTGGAAGATGGAAGGAGGGGGGAGGAAGGAGTAGTATGCTAGTGTTTGGAAGGGGAATACCCTTCCATTAACACTGCAGGTACCAAGTTCTTTTCTGGGGTTACTGGCCTTTTTCTTTTAATGCCACTAGGACCAGCTTGAGAGTCACTGGACCCCTCTCTCACAAAAAATCTGTCCAGGGAGCTCTGTGTCCTAGCACCATGCCTTATCACACTGTGTATGCCACTATTCTTAAATCTGTCAAACCAGCCTTTGCTGGCTTTAAATTCGCTCACTTCAGTACTTGTTGCCGGAATTTTCTTGACGAGATCATCATGCAACTGCCTTGCTTTTTCAGATATTATTGCCTGCGTAGCACTATCTCCTGCTAATTGTTTCTTGTTGATCCACACCAACAACAAATTTTACACATCTTCCAGCACTTGCGATCTCTGTTTTGTGATCATATTTGCACCTTTCGCAACAACATCGTTCTTGATTTAATTTGCCTTGGCCACAATGGTACCGATGGTTGAATAGGGTTTGCCATAGAGCCTGGCCAGCTCAGCCACATGCACTCCACTTTCATATTTTGCAATGATCTCCTTCAGTTCTACCGTATTTCTCACTTTCCTTACCACAGGGTTGGCACTAGGAGCTTTCTTTGGACCCATGGTGGCTTATTTAGCAGTTGCAGGCACTAAAAGCAGTGGAAAAATGACAAAATGTATGGTATGAATGTGTGGGTGGCGGGGGTGGTGCTCACTCGTGCTGGTAAACAATGGCACACTGACTGGATGGAGCGTTGTGCCATCCCAGCACGTGTACGTGTCCAAGACGTATATCGTTTTCCAAGCGGATCATCGTTTACCGAACCATTGTTTTTACGGAAAAATGTATCGTTTTCCAAATTTATCGTAATCCGACGCATTGATAATCTGGGGGTCCACTGTTGTAAATTTTTTTCGTTAAAACATTGGTTTGGTGATCGTAGATCCGCTCAGAGATCGAAATTCATCCCGGACGCGTACGCTTGGCCTACGCGGCCCAACACTCCGTTCAGAGTCAGTGTGCCATTGTTTACCAGCGAGTGACAGTCGCCCACGTGCTCATACCATACATTTTGTCATTATTCCATTGGTTTTAGTGCTTGCAACTGCTAAATAAGCCATCATGGGCCCAAAGAAAGCTCCTAGTGCTAGCCATGTGGTAAAGGGCAGAGAGGGAAGAATGTGTCTTAAGTGATTCAGTGATTCTACGATATGTTATGATACTAAAGCAGCAGGAGTTGATAAAGGCTATAGTGCCAGCCAGCGATAAAGTGTAGCATTAACAGTGTAGCAAGTAAGTTAAGTGATTAAGCGATAGAAAAATGACTACACGAAACTCAACTCCTCCAATGTTGTTGGAGTTGTATAGGGCGACTAGCAACACCTCCGTGTCTGGCGGCCATCACTATGTAAGGCTTATCTTTCAGTGGCCCTTATACACCCAACAACAAACAACACAACACCAGTCCTCACATTCGTAATGATATTTTATTCATTCTAGAGTATGTCATGTTTCTATGTTATTAATATTGTTTATTATGTCATATTAGATGAATTGTGATAGATAAATAAGCTGTAGAGTTGATATTAGTGTCAAATTGAAGGACTATCTTGTCCTGTCCCCAAACACACACCCTTGTCACCGGCACAATTCCAAACATACGCCAGAAACAGAACTCTCTGAAACACTTTTTTGAGCAACAGGGGTCCAGTGACTTTCAAGCTGGTCCTAGTGGCATTAAAAAATAAAGAAGGGAAGTAACCCAGGAAAAGGTCTTGGTACCTGAAGTCTCTATGGAAGGGGATTTCCCTTCCAAACAATAGCAACTCTTCCATCCTCTTCCCTCTTCCACACATCAACAACTTTTCAATAAAGGTAAGTGTCATGTTATTATTGTTTTATTCTTCATGTCTCATTGTTTTCTGTGTAATTTAATGTACAAAAATATTTTATTTTAATACTTTTGGGTGTCTGAAACGGATTAATTGAATTTCCATTATTTCTTATGGGGAAAATAGATTTGGAGTTCGTAATATTCGGTGTTAGTAACGCCCTCTGGAACGGATTAATTACGAAAACTGGGGGTCCACTGTAGTTCTTGTGATTTCATATCCAATCTTTGTTCTGACACTAATATATTAGGTACTGAAATTGTACTCAAATAGTCACAAACACACTCACAGGTGAACATTTTCACCTGCCTTGGTCATTTACTATTGTCTAGAAATACAGTGGTACCCCGAGTTTCGTACAAAATTTGTTTCAGAAGGCTGTTCGAGTGTCGTTACCGAACGAATTTGTTCCCATAAGGAATAATGTAAATTAGATTAGTTCGTTTCAGACCCCCAGAAATACACTTACATAATTGTTCGAGTTAGGATCAGTACAAAACTCAGGGTATCACTGTATATGCAAAGTATTTATAGGTCACATCAATGTTTTAGACACGCTCGGAGTATATATGAAACTCCTTGAAGCATGGTGAAAGACTGGGTGTCACTAAACTGCTGACAGTGCAACAGTGGTTTGACACTTGATGATCGTGCATTGCTACACGGAACCCCTGGCTTTGTTTGTTTTCACTGTTACACATAAACATGTCTGTCTGTCTGCATTTCTGTCTGCCTGTGTGTCTGTCTATGTCTGCTTGTCTCTCTCTCAGAGAGCGGCTCATGAACCACACTGAGGATGCAGTCACATCTGATTTCTGATAAGTGAACATGGTATTAGTTACCATTTTGTCCTAGGCACATGTCAATTAGACACTAGGCCTGTTGTATATATATGTGTGTGTGTATGTAAGGAAACACTTCAAAATGTTTCTGCCCCACCGGGAATTGAACCCGGCCCCTCCGTGCGTCAAGCAAGAGCTTTACCCACTAGGCCACCGGGGGCTTACTTGCAGTCATGTGTATTATGCCTTATGTCTACAAGCACAGTGTATAGCACTGGATTTTTTGGGTTATCCTAGGTAATTTACACTATGTATGATAACTGTACTTATGTGTACCTGAGAGAGAGAGACAAAGAGAGAGAGAGAGACAAAGAGAGAGAGAGAGACAGAGAGAGAGAGAGAGAGAGACAGAGAGAGACAGAGAGAGAGAGACAGAGAGAGAGAGAAGACAGAGAGAGAGAGACAGAACGAGAGAGACAGAACGAGAGAGAGACAGAACGAGAGAGAGACAGAACGAGAGAAGAGACAGAACAGAGAGAGACAGAGAGAGAGAGAGACAGACCGAGAGAGACAGAACGAGAGAGAGACAGAACGAGAGAGAGACAGAACGAGAGAGAGACAGAACGAGAGAGAGACAGAACGAGAGAGAGACAGAACGAGAGAGAGACAGAACGAGAGAGAGACAGAACGAGAGAGAGACAGAACGAGAGAGAGACAGAACGAGAGAGAGACAGAACGAAGAGAGACAGAACGAGAGAGAGACAGAACGAGAGAGAGACAGAACGAGAGAGAGACAGAACGAGAGAGAGACAGAACGAGAGAGAGACAGAACGAGAGAGAGACAGAACGAGAAGAGACAGAACGAGAGAGAGACAGAACAGAGAGAGACAGAACGAGAGAGACAGAACGAGAGAGAGACAGAACGAAAAGAGAGACAGAACGAGAGAGAGACAGAACGAGAGAGAGACAGAACGAGAGAGAGACAAACGAGAGAGACAGAACGGGGAGAGACAGAACGAGAGAGAGACAGAACGAGAGAGAGACAGAACGAGAGAGAGAACAGAAGAAAGAAGAGAGAGAGACGAAGAGGAGAGACAGAACGAGAGAGAGACAGAACGAGAGAGAGACAGAACGAGAGAGAGACAGAACGAGAGAGAGACAGAACGAGAGAGAGACAGAACGAGAGAGAGACAGAACGAGAGAGAGACAGAACGAGAGAGAGACAGAACGAGAGAGAGACAGAACGAGAGAGAGACAAACGAGAGAGAGACAGAACGAGAGAGAGACACGAAGAAGAGAGACAGAACGAGAGAGAGAAGAACGAGAGAGAGAGAGAACGAGAGAGAGAGAGAACGAGAGAGAGAGAGAGAAGAGAGAGAGAGAGAGAAACGAGAGAGAGAGAAACGAGAGAGAGAGACGAACGAGAGAGAGACGAAACGAAAAGAGAGAGAAAACGAAGAGAGAGAGAGAACGAAGAGAGAGAAGAAGAGAGAGAAGAACGAAAGAGAGACGAACGAGAGAGAGAGACCGAACGAGAGAGAGAGACCGAACGAGAGAGAGAGACCGAACGAGGAAAAACGAACGAGAGACCGAACGAGAGAGAGAGACCGAACGAGAGAGAGAGACCGAACGAGAGAGAGACCGAACGAGAGAGAGAGACCGAACGAGAGAGAGAGACCGAACGAGAGAGAGAGACCGAACGAGAGAGAGAGACCGAACGAGAGAGACCGAACGAGAGAGACCGAACGAGAGAGACCGAACGAGAGAGACCGAACGAGAGAGACCGAACGAGAGAGACCGAACGAGAGAGACCGAACGAGAGAGACCGAACGAGAGAGAGACCAACGAAGGGAGAAACGAGAGAGAGACCAACGAGAGAGAAAACCGAACGAGAGAGAGAGGGGCCGAGAGAGAGAGACC
>WNWK01045734.1:0-14600 GCA_009830355.1 Cherax destructor | reverse complement strand
ACACAACACAAGATACGACCATCCACAAGATACACAGTTCTAAACAATTTATTCATATTTTTACATAAGACCTAAATAGGTCATTCCAGCAAAACTGAACTTGAGAATAATATAAATGTACAATACAGCTACACATCAACCTTCCTTCCCCAGGTAAATACCATTTTTACTATCTAGTTACTTGAACAAAATAAAAAAAATCCCTTTAAATAAACATTAGATATAGTGTAAGAATAATAATTTATCCTGAAATACAATTAGTATGTCAATTTATAAATAAATATAAAACATTAGCATTCACAGGAACCTATGTCTAGCTCTCATACAATGCCATGTAGATTACTCTTCCTCTTCTTGGTACTCTGCCTTAACAACATAGACTACAAATCACCCAGAAAAAATGGTGAGTCATCCTGGAACTGTGTCCAGGAGAGCATGAAGACAAGATGATTCCCAGCGAGGGTGTGCTTCCTTACATTGGTTGTCTATGTTCACCCATCAGTAATAATGGGTACCTGGGTGTTCGTCAACTGGTGTTTTCGTATCCTGGGACAAAACTGACCTAATTTGACCGATATGCTCTGTATTTCAAAAATCTTTGATAATATCCTAACACCACAAGTCTTTGAAAAGACAATAAATGACATGCATATGCACTCTGACCCAGGCCCAGACTCATGGAACTCCGTGTTCATCAAGAACTGCAGGAAGCCCTTGTCACATGCATTCAGCAATTTCTGGAGAGGGAGCATGCACACAGGGGTCATCACAAACTAGCTAAAAACAACTCCACCCTACAAAGGTGCAAGTAAAGCAATTGCAAAGAACTACAGACCGAGAGCACTAACATTCTATATCACAAAATCTTGGAAAGTGTTCTAAGAAAATATATCACCAACCACCTAGATACTCATCAATTAAGCAACCTAGGGCAACACGGGTTTAGAGCAGGCCGCTCCTGTCTGTCCAAGTTATTGGACCATTATGACAAGGTCCTGGTAGTGGGGTAGTGGGAAGTGGAATATTCAAATAGCTTCTAGAAGAAATCCAAATATTCTTCCTTGAAACCTTTTATCCACTTCTCCGAGGCTATGGGGCCCACAATTTGAACCAGAGGTGGACCCTATTATCAATTATATTTTCTAGTTTAGGAAAGTTTGCACTATGTTCGTATTTTATATATAAAGTTTTAAATAAAATGAAAGAAACTTGAGATTCTCAACATTCATTTATCTAAACTTGAGTTTCGTGATTATCTAAAATAATGTAATTTTGCTGTACTATATTTTTAAACTAAATTTCCCACCACGGAATATTGTTTTCCATCATGGTGTGCATTTAGTCCCTTGATCTATTATGGTAGGTCATGACAACAATGCTAATAACTATATGTATAACCCATTGTTTTAATAACAAGGGTTTCTAAAATTTTTTAATTCTACTATTTCAAGTAAGTAAACCCCTTCTAGTTAGTTTGTTTCGTGTGACAGTTGAATATAAAATATATATTAATGACTATAATAAAATTTAGAAGCTTTTATGCAATTTTTTATCTAAAGTTCTTTAAAATAAAATTTAAAAATCTTTGGTAAGTATCACATATTTCTAATTTTTATAAAGAATTTCAAAAAATTCAAATAGAATTTTACTTTGAGCAATGACATATTATTTACATATTAAAAAATTATAATAGTTACCCACTACAAAATAATGTTTTTGATGTTCTATTTTTTATTTTGTTTTCATTACAACATAATCAAGTAATTTACATCTTTTACAATGATTTCGTATAATAAATCATATATTAGTAACGTTTAGCAACACAAAAGAGTCAAACAAAATGACTCATTACCTCTGTAAGTTTGTTAGAAATTATGTGGCGGATTTTTCAGGAGAACACAATCTTGAATTAACCTTCCAGCCACAAACCTGAGAAGAACTCTTTATGAAAACATATTGTAACTTGGGGGAAATAGGAAAAGGTGACACACGCAGAGCACGAGAATAATCGACAAAAAAATGAAAAATGAGTTAAGCTTAGAGAACAAATACGTATAGTATAGTTAACTTCTTGATTCGCCTTTACTCTCCCGGGTCTTCAATCTGGCAGCATTTTGGTATAAGTCTCAAGGTTGTACGATGTTTCTACAACGAATTATAGTCATTACAACATTTGTTGTCATATGTAGGGAATTATGAGTTTACCTGTATGGACTTCACCAACACTTACATTACAAATACATAATCTCAACGGGAGGTGACCGCCTGTACTATTTAACAGTTACCCCCGTGAAAGCGTGTGAGAAAACGTAAGTCGCCCTGGTCACAGAAAACGACTCCTCTGATAACACACGCCCTCTAACACATCTGGCTGTCCCGCCGAAGAGGAACAGGCACCTCTGTTGTTGGGGTTTGGGGACGTCGAAGACATTCGTGGATATATAGAGGACATAGCAGAGGAGACATCTGTGTTAGTTTACGCACAGATTTACGCCGTTATTGTTCTTCGTGGGCTCTGTTTTCGCTTGGGATTATACATCTGTGTTAGTTTACGCACAGATTAGTGTCCTTTCTCATGATCGTTGTGAGTTCATTACCTTTGTAGCTTGTGAGTTCATTACCTTTGTAACTTTAGAGTTCATTACCTTTGTAACTTGTGAGTTCATTACCTTGTAACTGTGAGTTCATTACCTTGTAACTTGTGAGTTCATTACCTTTGTAACTTGTGAGTTCATTACCTTTGTAACTTGTGAGTTCATTACCTTTGTAACTTGTGAGTTCATTACCTTTGTAACTTGCTCAGCTATCAAAACTTTGGGGTCCAGTCCCTGGACCCATTATGTACCTCTGTAATCTTTTGACTACCGCCCACAGGATGGGTATGGGGTGAATAATAAAGATATCAAACTGAACTGAAACGTTGGACAGTGTTCAGTGCGTCAGAGCCTTGAGCCACGTGAGGGTGGCTAAAGGCTCCGTCCGGGGAAGTGAGCCTCACAGCTCCGAGCCCCGTGTGGGCGGCTGTGAGGTCACAGTCAGCAGCTCAGCTGCTGGTTCCGTCCCCACATCTAGTCACCATGTTAGGCTCAGGAGAGTAAGTAAGTTTATTCAGGTATACACAAATACAGTTACATAGATTATCATACATAGCAGCATATGTGTAGAAGATTAGATGTTAGATTTTGCAACCGAAGTGGCTAGTTTATTGTGCACCCCATATCCATCCTGTGGACGGTCGCGCAAGAGCATATGGATACACAAAAGGCCTAGGCACTAGGCCCCAAAGGTGTTAACAATTGTACATTTAGGTTTATATCTACATTTCAATTATCTGTTACAAGTAAATTTAGGAAATTTGCTTAGTACAACCGGCATCTTATTTCATGAATAAGATATATTGACATGTCACATAGGTTATTGTACTGTCTATCTCTATATTCCTCAATTAGTGGAAAATTAAGCACATAGTGTTCAAGACAGTGACCATATGCCTGATCACATAATTTGCATTTAGTTTGATCATCATCTGTGTCTCCCAAACTGTCAGAAGTACTTGTAGCCAAGCCTAAGCCTGGCCACTATAACATCAGTCAGTCTGTTCACATTGCAAGTTGCTCCATAAACATACATATCTACGTTCATGTTATCATAGTGGGTTATAGATCTACTCAGGCTTCTAACTGCATTCCTATAGCTATCATTTTCATTATTTATTTCTCTCCTAATATTATTTCTAATGCTAGACACAGATATACTAGGATAACCCAAAAAAGTCAGACAGAGTGATTTATTTCAATTGGGGTCCATTTAATACTTTAATATCATACACTGTAGTAGACACTAGTTATTATACTATTATGGATATATACTAGGAATAAGGTAAAAAGAGTTATTTACATGTACATGTATGTTAGCTAAAAAAAAATAAAAATCATTCTTCTCCCTTTCTGTCGCAACATTCATTAGGTATGGTCGATCACCATGCCCAGCCTTTCTAGGGCAGGGTAGGTGCCAAGGCTGGAGCTTGCTACCATCTGCAGCTCGTAAGCCTGCCCTTCCCGTTAGGGAAGGTGGCAGACCACAGAGGCATAGCATCTATCTACCTCCATGCCTCGTGCTGGTGGGGAATGTGGCTAGGCTTGGGGCCAGATGGTCCCGCCGATGAGGGGTATCCCCTCCCATAGGAGACATAGGTCTCTGATACTCCCACGCCAGGGAGCCGGAGCCGGGTCGCCATCTGGTAAAGACCCGGGCCGGGAGAATTCCCGGTGAATCAACACCTTCTCCTCCTCATTAAGTACCTTTGGGCTTTCTTCTTGAACTGGGTCGATCACCATGCCCAGCCCTACTAGGGCAGGGTAGGTGCCAAGGATAGAGCTTCCTACCATCTGCGGCTCGCAAGCCTGCCCTTCCCGTCAGCCTCCTTGGGGCGGGGAAGGTGGCAGATCAAAGAGGCCTACCATCTATCTACCTACCAACCTCGTGCTGGTGGGGAATGTGTCTAGGCCAGGGGCCAGATGGTCCCACCGCTTAGGGGTACCCCCACCCATGGAAGACATAGGTCTCTGATACTCCCACGAAAGGGAGCCGGAGCCGGGTCGCCATCTGGTAAAGACCTGGGCCGGGAGCATTCCCGGCGAATCACCACCTCCTACTCTTCTTGACCTGCCTGATGTTATGACTGGCTTTGACATGTGCAGGCAGTCTGTTTCATTCCTTTATTGCTGTACAATAAAAGGTGTTTGAAGCCTGGCCATTGACTGTGGGTACTACAAAGTTGTGCTCTCTCCCCCTAGTACTATGACTGCTTTGGTTCCCAGCCTTGACAAAATTGGTAGCAAGATATTCTGGACACTGTTTGTGAGCAATTTTATAAACTTGATTCAACTTAAGTGGAGGAGGTGGAGGTGTTGATTCACCGGGAATTCTCCCGGCCTGGGTCTTTACCAGATGGCGACCGGCTCCGGCTCCCTGGCGTGGGAGTGTCAGAGACCTATGTCTCCCATGGAAGGGGATACACCTCATCGGTGGGACCAACTGGCCCCAGGCCTAGCCACATTCCCCACCAGCACGAAGCATGGAGGTAGATAGATACTATGCCTCTGTGGTCTGCCACCTTCCCTTACGGGAAGGGCAGGCTTACGAGCTGCAGATGGTAGCAAGCCTTGGCACCTACCCTGCCCTAGAAGGGCTGGGCATGGTGATCGACCTCAACTTAAGTTGTTTTACTCTGTCTTCAATATTCAACATATCAAATTGCTGTAATTCATCCTGACCTACATGTTCTCTTGGGCCCAGGTCCAGGATGAATCTTATCATTTTGTTCTGTGTGATTTGCAGTTTATCTTTCAGTTTTTTTGTCAAGGCAGAGTACCATGAAGAGCAAGCGTAGTCAATATGACATTGTATAAGGGCAAGACAGGGTCCTGCGATCCTCAGTAGGTAGAACTTCAGTCTGGCATTCGTTTTCTTTACTACACTGATCCCTATCAATTCTCCTGACATGCATGGGTCAGAGGGGATTCCCAGATATTTTTCTGAGGAAACTGAAGTGATGGATTCCCCATTACATCAGACATTAAAATTATTTACCCTGCTCAGTTTATATTTCGTGCCAAAGAGTATGGCTTCTGTTTTCCCGAGGTGTAACGATAACTTGTTGTCTACTAACCATTTGCTGCAGGACTCCAGTTCCAGTGTTAATACATTAGCTATATCTTGTGGGTCTTTACCTGATACTAACAGAGCACTGTCATCCGCATATAGTAGGAGTTTGCACTTGACACTGATGGGCATGCCATTTACATAACACAGGAATAATAAGGGACCCAGAATACTACCTTGTGGAACTCCACATGCTATCGGCAGTGGTTCTGATTATGTTTTGTTGATTTTGACAATTTGTTTCCTATTGCTAAGATAGGACTTAAACCAGTCTATGGAACCGATGCCGATAGCTTGAAGTTTCTTACATAATACATTGTGGTTGACAGTATCGAAGGCCTTTTGCAAGTCTAAAGTTTCCATTCCTATGAGGTTCCCTATCGACATTTCAGTTCTCATGTAATCCATCAGATTAATTAGGGAGGTGTCGGTTCAGTAAGAGCTCCTAAAGCCTGATTGGTAACTATGAAGAATGTTGTTGTTATTAAGATACTTAACTACTTGACAGTACACCGCTCTCTCTAGAATTTTGGATATTACACTGAGTATACAAACAGCCCTATAGTTGCTGACATCAGACATACTATTATTCTTGAAGATAGGAGTAACTTTGCCTCCTTGAACCCCTCTCTGGTACTGTGTTAGTGGTGATGGACAGATTTATTATGTGAGCAATGGTGATTGCCAGTTCAGAGGCACCATCTTTTAGGAACTTAGACGGGATGTTATCTGGGCCGGTGCTCTTTGTTGGGTTTAACCTGCTTAGTTCTTTTGCACGAAGTCATGAGATAGACTTACTAGTTGACAACTGTTTGGAGTTACCTTTATTGATATAGTATGTTTTACACTTTTCAGTCTGTGTTAAAGGCATTTGATGCAGCTGGTAGCTTATTTAATAGTGTTGATGCGACAGTTGTGTAGTATGAATTAAAACAATTTGCCACTTTAGTTGTTTCGTGGCATACCTCGTTATCAACATTTACCTGGAGTATACCAGTGCCCGCTTGAAGACAGCCAGGGGTTTTTTGGTAATCCCTCTGATGTATGCTGGGAGACAGTTGAACAGTCTTGGGCCCCTGACACTTAATGTGTTGTCTCTCAACGTGCTAGTGGCACCCCTGCTTTTCATTGGTGGGATGTTACATCGCCTGCCGAGTCTTTTGCTTTCGTAGGAGTGACTCTGTGTCAAGTTTGGAACTAATCCCTCGAGAATTTTCCACGTGTATATAATAATGTATCACTCCCGCCTGCGTTCTAGGGATAGGAGTACAGGTTTAGGGTTTATGGCTATACCCAACTGTTTTAGTTGTTGCCAGAGCTTTCTAGGTGCCTAGCCTTGCGCCTTTTATAAGCCTCTGCACTCTGTTCTTCACCCTTTGGAATTCATTTAGCGCTGCAATATCCTTTCAATTTACCTTAAATATTTTTATCAACTGATCTTTGAATTTCAGATTATCTAATATCTCAGTAGTCATCCAGGGTTCAGTTCTTCCTTTAATCCTAACCTCTTTAACAGATGCAATATTATCAAGGATGGCAGTGAACATTGTTTTGAATTTTTCCCAGGCATCATTTACGTCCGTGCACCTTGTTATCGCTGACTAGTCACAATTGTGTAGCATACTTACCAGTGTTTCTTTATTGTAGTTTCTAGTTGACCTAATTTTTATTGTCCTGTGTAGGCTATCCTTTCCCTAATGATTTTCCTGGTACAGTAAATGATGAAATGATCACTAAGACCTGTGGTAATGACGCCTGACTGACTAATGTTCTCAGTGCGGTTACAAAGTATGTGGTGAGTTAGGGTGGCTGAGAACTGTGATCTGGGTCTGTGTATTAATTAGTTGAGTGTAACTATTTAAATCCAGAATTTGCTTATACCTTTTACATAGCCCGTTATTTTGGTGTTGAAAACAGATGTTGAAGTCTCCCAGTATTACTGTCTCCCCATTGTTATCAAGTCCAGACAAAACTCTCGAAAAGTCCTCTAAGAACTGGTGATAGGTGGGAGGGCGGTAACTAGTTCCTACTAAGATGGGTTTGGTCTTGGGAAGCAACACTTCAAACCATAGGATCTCTAGTTTATTTATATTTAAATCAGGTCTTGGATTATAGGCTAACGTTCCACTGCATGGATTACCTGGAGTTTACCTGGAGAGAGTTCCAGGGGTCAACGCCCCTGCGGCCCGGTCTGTGACCATGCCTCATGTTGGATCAGAGCCTGATCAACCAGGCTGTTACTGCTGGCCGCACGCAGTCCAACGTACGAACCACAGCCCGGCTGGTCAGGCACCGACTTTAGGTGCCTGTCCAGTGCCTGCTTGAAGACAGCCAGGGATTTGTTGGTAATCCCCCTGATGTATGCTGGGAGGCAGTTGAACAATCTTGGGCCCCTGACACTTATTGTGTTGTCTTTCAACGTGCTAGTGGCACCCCTGCTTTTCATTGGGGATGTTACATCGTCTGCCGAGTCTTTTGCTTTCATAGGAAGTGACACTCATGTGCAAGTTTGGTACTAATCCCTCTAGGATTTTCCAAGTGTATATAATAATGTATCTCCCGCCTGCGTTCCAGGGAGTACAGGTTTAGGAACTTCAAGCATTCCCAGTAATTGAGGTGGTTTATTGCAGTTATGCGTGCCATGAAGGTTCTCTGTACATTTTCTAGGTCAGCAATTTCACCTTCCTTGAAAGGTGCAGTTAGTATGCAGCAATATTCCAGCCTAGATAGAACAAGGACCTGAAAAGTGTCAACATGGGCTTGACATCCCTGGTTTTAAAGGTTCTCATTATCCATCCTGTCATTTTTCTGGCAGAAAAGATTTCTACAGTTTTATGGTCCTTGAAGGTGAGATCCTCTGTCATGATCACCCCCAGGTCTTTGACATTATTTTTCGCTCTATTGTGTGGTTGGAATTTGTTTTATACTCCGATGAGTTTTTTAATTTCACGTTTTCCATATCGGAGTAATTGAAATTTCTCATCATTGAACTTCATATTGTTTTCAGCAGCCCATTTAAAGATTTGGTTGATGTCTGCTTGGAGTCTTGCAGTGTCTTCAATTGTGGACACTGTCATGCAGATTCGGTGTCATCTGCAAAGGAAGACAATTCACTGTGGCTGATATCCCTGTCTATGTCCGGATATAAGGATGAGGAACAGGATGGGAGCGAGTACTGTGCCTTGTGGAACAGAGCTTTTAACCGAGCCCTCAGACTTTACTCTGTTGACTACTACTCTTGTTTTCCCACTTATTACATGCAACTTTTGTGGTAAATGTTGCCACGCCCCTTGTGTGGACATCCAAGAATCTTTTAAACACAAGATATTAAAAAGGGAATGTTTGGGTATGTCCAAATGAGACCAACTGTGGAATAAAATCACACGATTTTAAAAAGATACAACACCAAATCGGACTTCATAAAAACATGACAGCTTTATAACAGTTGGGAAAGAAAAAATCAGGGCCGGGGATGGTGCCACCGCCCCTGGTACAAAATGTTAAAATTTGACATTAAATTTAAGAATGGAGAAAAAATGATGGTCCCTGAAGAGGGACAGGAGCTCTAGTGAAATAAATGATGGGGAAAGAGGTGAGACAAGGACACACAAAAACAGTGCTACAAACTAGCAATACCAAGACATAAACAAGGGTCCCGGGGAAATACTAAGATAAATTACCGGAAACAGTTGAAGGCTCCATTGTTAGCACTAGTAATGAAGACAGACACGAGACAGGAACACCCCAAAACCAAGGGGAACACAGTCAAAAAACCAGTGAAAACGGAAACCAGGCCATGTGAATATTATGAAATTTGGAACGGGAGGCATGGAAAATCTGGGAAATCAGATGGGACATGAAATTATGATCCCCCCCAGAAAATGCAGTGCAATATGAAAACAGGCAAATGCAACCTCCCGTCCTGTAAGTTTTTTCACCCTGAAATGTGCCACACATCAATTCAGGAAACACAGTGCTATAACTTATATTGCCAGGCATACCACCTAAAGGGTACGAGGCGACACAGAACATCCAGATCATGGCAAAACCTGGGTAGTCACAGCCACTCCGGAGAGAGAGGTTTTTAGTACCAGGAAGGAAAAAGCTGGCAGGAAATGACAAAAAATTGTCCCCCAACTGAAGCATTTTGAGTGGAATCACAGTCAGTGGCCTCCACTCCATTACAACAGATATTGAAGGAAAAAAAGACCCCCCCATACAACCAATACCACCAATCCAACTACATTCATCTTTGCTAATATACAGGGTCTAAAGCCAGCAACAAACAACAAGGTACCTTTCATTCGTGGACTGCTTACATAGTCAAATGCTATGTTTGCGGCTTTTACAGAGACCCACATAAGAGATCACCTGGACAATGAAATATGGATCCCGGGCTACAATCTATAAGGTGTGACAGAGTGAACAGGCAAAAAGGGGGGTTGGCCTGTATATCACAGAGTCACTTATATGTTCAAAACTACTAAATACCTTAAATGATGTAGTTGAAGTATTAGCAATAAAGGTCGAGAATCAAAACCTGGTCATCGTGGTTGTCTACAAGCCCCCGGATGCAACGTTTCCCCAACAATTCCAGGAACAGCTTCTGAAAATTGACCACGTCTGGAAAATCTTCCAGCTCCTGCCCCCAACATCTTGTTTCTGGGGGATTTCAACCCAGGCACCTAAATGGAGGCATTGCAAACAATGTGGCAGCAGAATAACACCAGGAGGCAGCTCAGATGAAAATTCACACATGCATAAACTTTTAAATCCTGCACCAAGTTCACCTTAAACCAGCATATAGTAGAGTTACAAGATTAGAGAATACGCTGGACCTCATCTTCACCAACAAAGATAGGAAATGTCACATATAAAACAATATACTAGATCAAACATAATAGGGTCCGCTTATTGGGGGGGAAACCCCAGATAAAAAAAGTGATCAGCCGGAGGACCCTTTAAATTCAACTTCAATAAAAAAACAAATGGGACCAAGAAACCGTCCTAAAGATATAAACGGGGAAAATTCCCCCCGCATCACGGACCTTACCATTTAGCCAAATTAACTCTGTGGCACTAGAGGTTTGCTAAGGCAAATTCCCCTTTAAAGGGAAAAGGGGAGGGAAAATCAAACTAAAAAGAGAGAGGGCGCTCCTATACAGGGGAAGGCAAAAAATAAGGACGGCAAAAAGGTAATATATCGAAATACGTGGAGACACTAGTCAGAGAAATAGCAAACTTCAATTAAAACTAAAGGAATCTTACAGGAATCAAGAAACGGGGAAAACTAAAGTTTTTAAAAGAAAAAATTAAAGAAACCCCAAATATTTCTTTTCTTATGCAAAAACAAAGTCGAGAAAACATCCAGTATTAGGCCCCCCCTTAAAGGGATTGCCACACAGATGACAGCGGGGGAAAGGTAGCCAAGTCCCAGTATGACTCAGTTTATAGCACCAACCAGACTGAAAATCAAGACCAAATTATTTTTTAAGATCCACAGAACTTGACAGACGCATGCCATCTGACATCACCACGACGCCAAATGACTTCGAAAAGGAATAAAGCATGCCCATGCACTCCTCCGGCCCAGACTCATGGAACTCCGTGTTTATCAAGAACTGCAAAAGCCCCTACCCCCGGGGGTTTTTCACCCCATGGAAGGGGGATGAACCTGGGGTTTTCCCCCAAATTACTAAAAACCGTAGCCCCCCCCCACAAAGGCGTAAAGCAATAAAAGAACTACAGACCAAAAAACCCTTTTAAAACCCCCCTATCAAAAAAAAATTTTTTTAAAGGGTTCTGAAGCAAGATCGCCCTCACCCAAATCCCCAAACAATTAAAAACCCAGGGGGGGGGGGGGGTTTTGGCGGCCTCCTGTTTTTCCCCAAAATACGGGGCCACTCACAAGGTCCGGGGTGCTTAAAAAAACAAACAGAATGCAGATGTTATATACCCCAGACTTTGAAAAAACCTTTGAAAAGGGGGACAATGGTGTAATACCACACAAAATGGGGGTAAAGGAATAATAGGAAAAGTTGGTAGATGGATTTTAAATTTTCCCCAACATGTAGAACAAAAAAGGGAAAAATCAACAGAGTAAAGTCAAAAGGGGTTTTGTAAAAAATTTTTGTTCCACAAGGCACAGTACTCACTCCCATCCTGTTCCTCTTCCTAAAAGGGGCATAGACGGGGGTAAGAGCCACAGTGGGGGCTTCCTTTGCAGATGACCCCCGAATCTGAAAAACAGTGTCCACCGTTGAAGACACTCCCAAAACCCCCAAACAGACATAAACCAAATCTTCAAATGGGCTGCAAAAAAAAAATTTTATGAAAATTTTAATTACCAGATACGGAAAAAGTGAAGAAATTAATATCTCATCGGAACAAAACAAATTTCCCCAACCCCCCAATGGGGCAAAAAATAATGTAAAGACCTGGGAGGACTCCCCGAGGATCTCCCCGGGGGGGAATTGCATCTGCTAAAAAAAGACAGGATGGATAATGGGGCCTTCAAAATCAGGGATGCCAAGCCCATGTTGACACTTTACAGTCCCGTTCCATGGGGGGTGGAATAGTTTTTGGGGGACAAACCCCGCACCTTTGGGGAAATTAAAAAATTTTCTGACCTTGAAAATGTGCGGGGGAACCCCTTTGGGCCCCGATAACTGCGATAAACCACCTCAATTACGGGGGAAAGCTTGAATTTCCCCTTTTAAAAACCCTTTCTTTTTAGAACACAGGCAGGAGAGATACATTAATATAACATGGAAAATTCTCGAAAAATTGGGCCAAACTTGCCCCGAAAATCACTCCCTGAAAGCAAAAAAACTCCGGAGGCGATGAACATCCATCCCCCAAAAAAAAAGCAGGGGGGCCACTGGGGGGTTGAGGGGCAACACAATAAGTGTCAGGGGGCCCCCAAAATTGTTCAACTGCCTCCCCCGCATACATCAGGGGTTACCAAAAAATCCCTTTCTGTTTTAAGCAGGCACGGGGCAGGCACCCCCAAAATTGGGCCCCCCCCCAGCCAGGCCGGGGTTTTACGTTGGACTGCGGGGGCCCGCAGTAACAGCCTGGTTTATAAGGCTCGGGGCCAACAGGACCCGGTCACGGCCCGGGGCCGTGGGGGGGTTGATCCCTGGAATTCTCTTTCCCGGTAAACCCCAGGTAAGTCGTTCGTTTGTAGGGGACATACCCCCCCATTTTTCTATTCCAATCTAAGGGTTTTTTATTGCAACCTTCTATTTCGAACCCCTCATCGTCATTGTGTCACCCCAAACCCGGATTCCGAGATGGATATAACCCCGCCCCTAGTTGTGTTGGGTGTAATCCTAGTCTCTGCCATTTTTGGGGAAAAAGTGATCTTGCGTTGACATGAATAAAGTGAAGCCTGTTTTCCCTAAGACAATCATAATCATCAATAAATGACAACGGGTCATTAGCATTTAAAAAAGTGTAAAAAATTAAAATTTTACCAATAACTCATTACAGTTGTGGGTTTTGTAGACTAATATATTGCCATTGATTTATAATTTGTTATGATTGCAACCATGTTCAGACGTAATAAATTTACTTAAGATTCATTCCCCTTTTAACTAGTAATTCATTACCATTTACCTTGTTCAGCTATCAAAATTTTTGGGGATCTCTGGCCCCCTATATACCTTTTTAATCTGAAAAAATTTGTAATTTTTCATGTTTGACCATCTGAGTTCATTCCCTTTTTTAACTTGGGTCAGCTATCAAATTTTTGGGGGCCAGCCCCTGGAATTATTACCTTTTAATCTTTTGACTACCCCCACAGGATGGGTAGGGGGATAATAAAGATATCAAAACAAACTAAAAATAGGTAAATCATTTCATCATTGCAAAAAAGGGAACTGTGCCAAAGTGCTTTTTTTAAAAAAGAAAATAAATTGGCACCATTACCATAATAAAAAAAACACATCCATTAGCATCCACCCCCTTTCACATTTTACATACGGGGGATTTTTCTTTTTCGTACCTTAGTACAGTGTATACATATGTCTGGGGTGTATGGATATTAATAAAAAATTTTTATTTGTGCTTTACATATGGAGTTAAGGTTATCATTCAGCTACTAGACCTCATTATCACCATGATTTATCTGTCTGTTTTGCACCTGTACATAGATTGAGGTCCTGGATTAGTATGGATATCACCACTTAATAGCGCCACTATAAAAGTTTTTGCACCACTGTGTTTGTTTGGATATGTGGTGTTTCCATACCTTCGGGGATACTGACACTTGTTTCTGGTAGGATGGCGACTGTTGGGGTTTCACCTCCAGGGAGCTATCACCCCATTCACCTTTTTTAGTCCTCCCCCACTGATTTCCTTCTTCCCAAAATTCAGTATCATTTAGAAAAAATAATTATGGCACCGGGAACCCCCTTTCGCCAGTCATGGGTTTTCCCTTTTTCACTTCACAACAAAAATTTGTTTTCTTTTCTTTATTTTTTTTTTTAAAAAAACCACTGATCCCTTTTTAGACAACTAGCAATGGCCTAGTAGCTACTCTGAAATCACCACTGGTTACTAGTAAATTTTTTGTTAACACATACCCCTCACCCCCCTTTCTTGAAACTCCCTTCACTCATCACTTCACAGTCCGGCTTCCCCCTATCACACTTGTCATTTCCCTCTTTGCAGGGAAGAAAAATTTTAATCAATAGCTATTTCTTCGGGGGCCCTCAATTGCATTTAGCGGGGCTCGTCATTATATTGACTGGTCCCGTAGAGTTTTTGTGTCAGCCCAAATTTTAAAAAAAAATGAGGAAAACGCCACTGCCCCGGCAGATTCCTTGGAGTTTTTTCATTAGATTTGGCGTTTTCTCCTTTTTTCCCCCCCAAAAGTACACTGGCCCGTTAATATGAAGTCCCCACCAAGAAGGGGCCCAAAGGGTGCTGTG
>WNWK01045733.1:0-14601 GCA_009830355.1 Cherax destructor | reverse complement strand
CCCATTGAAAAAGGGGATTTTTTTTATATTTTTTTTTTTTAAAAAAACCCCACAAAAAAATTGCAACTACTTGCTTATTTTTTTAAATACTTTTTTTTCATTGAAATTTTAAAAAACCCCTTTTTTTCCTTTTTGTATTAAATTTTAAAAATTTTAAAAAATTTATCAAAACTATTTTACTTTTCCCCCAAAATAGTTTTTAAAATTTTTTTTCCCTCTTTTTGCCTTTTATAAACTCTAAATTTTAAACCGGTAATAAAAAAACCCCCAAAAAAATTTCCCAAAAAAAATTTTTAATACAGTATAGAAATTATTCCAACCAGTCTTTAAAACCCCCAATTAGTAAATAAAAAAACATTTTAAAAATATCCTTTTTTTGGGGAATTGTTAAAAATTTTGAAAAACCCCCAAAGTTAGTAAGAATTTAATTACCCCCATTTATTAAGTTTAGATTATCCATTGTTCTCAAGTCTAGAAATAGAATCCCCCCAAATCTTTTTTTTTAAAATAAAAAAACCAAAAAAAAACCTTTTAAAATTTAGGGGGTTTCCCAAAAGCAATAATCCTTTCCCCAAAAAAAACCCAAAAAGGTTTTTTTTTGGGGGGCCCAAAACAATAACAAAATTTTTCCCCCAAACAATGTTGGATCTTTGACAAACATTAGATGCCCCTAAAAACACTACCCAACCCCCCCAAAAGGATGTCAAATCACCCACTGAGACCTGGCTAAAGCCTGATACTACAGATGTCTTGCCATCCCGGGTTTTGGATTCACAACGGGGGGGAAAGACCCCAGCGAGGGGGGGGGAAAAAAAAAAATTACCGATAAAAAAAAAAATTATCAAAACTCTTGAAAAGGGAAAAATGGAGAAAACCAAAAAAAAATTTTAAAAAATAAAAAAGCCCAAAAAAAACCCCTCAGGTGTTTTCCACAGATTAAAAAAAATTTTTTTTTCCTTTTTTGGAAAACCCCGGGAAACCCCTGAAACTTTCCCAAAAAAAAAGATTTTTTGCCCCCTTCCAGGAGACCAACATAAATCTCCTACAAAGGGGGCCCCACAAGTAACAAATTCCCACTTTGAGCCTGCTTGTTACTCCAAAAAAAAAAAAAACCCCAAAGAATTCCGGGGCCTGGTCCTCTTTACTAGACCACAGGGGGAAAAAAATTTTCCCCCGGGAAAATCAGGAAATAAAGAAAAAAACCACCCCCCTTCCCCCGACCTTTTCTCATAATAAGGGGGGGAAAAATTCCCCAAGATTTTAAAAAAAGTTCCCCTTAATAAAAACAAAAAAAGTTGTTAATAATTTTATAACAGTTAAAAGGAAATTTGGCAAAATGAGTTAAACATTTTTGGTTTTTAAAAAACTTTAAAAATTTAAAAAAAAAACCCCATTCTATAAAGCCCCCCAAAAAAAACCCAAACACCCCCGGCTAAGAGATTTAAAAAACCCTGGCAAACCCCCAGCCCCTTAAACCTTTAAAAAAAGGCCCCTTTGAAAAACAACCAAAAAGGGGGGTTTAAAAGAGAACAATCCAAACGCTTAAAAAAATTTTTTTAAAAAAGCCAAAAGGGCCCCCAAAAAATTGTATTTAAAAGGAACCCCCCCAAAAGAAAAAAAAGGGTTTAAAAAAAAGGGGGCCAAAAAACCCCCCCCAATTTGGAAAAAAAAAAAAAACCCAAAAGAACAATCCATAAAATTTCCCCCAAAAAACAGACCCCCTACTCTCACCAACTGGGAAGGAAACCCCCCTTAATGGTTTTTCCCCTCCACCGGGGGAAAAAGAATCGGGAGAAAACCCCCAAGCTAAAAAACCCCCCCCAACAGACTACCAAAAACACCTCCCCCTAATACATTTTTCCCCTAGCCCCCCCCCAAACCCCAAAAAAAGTCGTCATAATCAAAATTTTAAAAAAAGGGGGAAATTTTCAGTTTCCCCTTTTTTATTGAAAAAAGCAAAAAGGGCCCCCGTCCCAATTAAAAACCCCTTTTTTTTAAAAAAAACCCCCAAGCCTTACCTTCCCATCAATTCTAAAAAGGCTAGGGTCCCCCCCCCAAAGGGGGATCAAACAGACTTAAAAAATTTTTAAAAAACCCAAATTTTCCCAATTTTTACCACCTTTCTAAAATCTTGAAAAAAATTTCCCAAAATCTTTTTCCTTCCTCGTCCCCCCAATTCCCCAAACCCCCTTCCCCAATTTGGATTCCCCCCAAAACAAGGCACAAACTGTTATACATTTGGGGGTTTTAATTTTAACCCCCCCTTTTAAAAAAAAGCCCCTTTGGGGAAATTTTTTCTTTAAAAAAAAGCTTTTGATATTTTTAAACCATGATTTTTTAAAATCACAAAATTAGCACACTATGGTATGGGGGCACCCATCAAACCTAAAGTCATACCTTAGCAACAGAAGCCAATCCCTTGTCCCAAAATGGAGCAAACTCTTCCACACAACAAATTACAGTCAGGGTCCCTAAAGGAAGTGTCCTGGGTTTCCCTCCTTTTCCCCCTCTTTTCATAAATGACCTACCGAATGTAAATACTAAAAATTTATTATTTGCGGATGACCCAACATATTTTTTACCCAAATCATTTTATGGAACATTTTGCCGATTAAGAAAATATCAACATGGATGACGACTAATAAGCTTATTCTCAATACTGACAAGACCTATTCATACAGTTTGGAAACAAAACCACAAATGTTCCATTAACATAACGCTCAATGGTTCACCCATCCCCAAGACTCACAGGGGGAAAATTCCTAGAAATCCACCTTGACAGTAGCCTTAAATTCCAAACACACATAACAAATATCCAAGAAAATCTCCAAAAACAGTAGGCATATTATCAAAGATACGCTATTATGTGCCTCAATCAGCTCTCCTTGCTATATTATTCCTTATCTACCCTTATCTCACCTATGGAATCTGTGCATGGAGATCAACAACATTAAATCACCTAGGCACTCTAACCCAGCAAAGGCTGCAGTCAGAATGATAACAAATTCCACTCCAGACAGCATACTCCACAATATTCAAAGTCTAAAACTACTCACCTAAAGAACATTCATACTTATTCTTGTGCCTACTACATACATAAAACTCTACACTCTAATATAAACCCTCCATAAAAATTCTCCTCACCAACTTAATGGACCCATGACCACAACACAAGACACAGATCACTTTTGATATACCCGAGTCCATATCAACCTATGTAAAAAATTCTATGCACATAAAGGGCCCCGAATCTGGGAATTCATTACCAGTAAATACTAAGATAACCTTGTCTGAAAATCAATTTAAGACTCTTCTCAAAAACCACCTACTCACCCTAAACTAAATACTCATACTGTAAACTACTTTAAAAAATGCTCAATATTATTTTCCTTAAGATAATCTCAATTTTTACTAATATGTTTCTATTATGTTACCCCCTACTCACCCTAAACTAAATACTCATACTATAAATTACTTTAAAAAATGCTCAATGTTATTTTCCTTAAAATGATCTCATTTTTATATTACCATCCTCCAAAACACTTGTTACAATGTAATATCATCATATTGTAATTTTAACAGTATAATATCATCATATTGTAATTTTAACAGTATAATATCATCATATTGTAAATTTAAATCAATCAATTTCTACTCAATCAATTTCTCTAATATTATGTACATAGTCTATAAGTCATTAGATTAAGCTGCCCCTATTGTCATGGCATGTCAGTGGCTCGCCTTGCACTTCATTTTATGAGTGTAACTACCAATATCTATGAAAAATTGCAATAAAATCAAATTTACTGTACTTTACTTTAAGACCCCCTCCTTCAGAGTGCATATACTGTACTTCCCATCTCCAGGACTCAAGTCCGGCCTGCCGGTCTCCCTGAATCCCTTCATAAATGTTACTTTGCTCACACTCCTACAGCACGCTAAGCATTAAAAACCATTTGTCTCCATTCATGATTGCTGGAAGTCCAAGCCCCTCGCACACAAAACCTCTTTTACCCCCTCCCTCCATCCTTTCCTAGGCTGACCCCTACCCCGCCTTCCCTCCACTACAGATTTATACACTCTCGAAGTCATTCTGTTTCGTTCCATTCTCTTTACATGTCTGAACCACCTCAAATACCCCTCCTCAGCCCTCTGGATAATAGTTTTGGTAATCCCACACCTCCTCCTAATTTCAGACACGACATCTCCACTGCCTCCAGCCTTCTCCTTGTTGCGACATTCATCACCCATGCTTCACACCCATATAAGAGTGTTGGAATAACTATACTTTCATACATTTATAAATAATATATATATATATATATATATATATATATATATATATATATATATATATATATATATATATATATATATATCTTTTCTTTCAACACGTCGGCCGTTTCCCCCCGAAGTGGGTGGCCCAAAATGAAAACGAAAGTTTCCCATTATACATTTAGTAATATATACAGGAGAAGGGGTTACTAGCCCTTGCTCCCAGCATGTTAGTCGCCTCTTACGACACGCATGGCTTACGGAGGAAGAATTCTGTTCCACTTCCCCATGGAGATAAGAGGAAATAAGAACAAGAACTAGTAAGAAAATAGAAGAAAACCCAGAGGGTGTGTGTATATACATATGCTTGTACATGAATGTGTAGTGTGACCTAAGTGTAAGTAGAAGTAACAAGACATACCTGAAATCTTGCATGTTTGTGAGACAGAAAAGACACAGCAATCCTACCATCATGTAAAACAAATACAGGCTTTCGTTTTACACTCACTTGCAGGACGGTAGTACCTCCCTGGGCGGTTGCTGTCCACCAACCTACTACTTATATATATATATATATATATATATATATATATATATATATATATATATATATATATATATATATATATATATATATATATATATATATATATATATATATATATATATATATGTCGTGCCGATTAGGTAAAACTGGTCATTAGCAAGAACTCATTTAAAATAAAGTCCTCTAAAAATTTCTTATACGTTTAAAGATATATTTTTCATTTATGTTAATGTAAGAATTTATAATTTTGTACCAAGAGAAACTTTGAAAACCTACCTAACCTTATTACAACAAGTGCAATTTAATTTAGCTAACCCATTCAAATATATTTTAGATACGTTAACATTAATTTAATAATAAACAAACACAATGCAATATATTTTTTTTTTATGTTCAGAATGATTTTGGCGAAAATATTGCATACACAAATTTTCACTTGTCTTATATGGAGTGAGCATTGCTATTTAAGCCAAAATCGCAAGTTTTACCTAATCATGACATATATATATATATATATATATATATATATATATATATATATATATATATATATATATATATATATATATATATATATATATATATATATATATATATATATATATATATATATATATATATATATATATATATATATGTGATATATTGTTATGATTACTAATATATATATATATATATATATATATATATATATATATATATATATATATATATATGTCGTGCCGATTAGGTAAAACTTGCGATTTTCTTAAATAGCAACCCTACCTTGCCATATAAGACAAGTGAAAATTTGTGTCAATAATTTCGCCAAAAGCATTCTGAACATAACGAAAAAATATATTTCATTGTGTTTGTTTATTATTAAATTAATGTTAACGTATCTAAAATATATTTAGTTGGGTACTAAATTAAATTGCGCTTGTTGTAATAAGGTTAGGTAGGTTTTCAAAGTTTCTTTGGTACAAAATATAAATTCTTACATTAACATAAATGAAAAAATATATCTTTAAACGTATAAGAAAAATTTTAGAAAGGACTTAATTTTGATGAGTTCTTGCTAATTGAAGTTTTACTAATCGGCACGACATATATATATATATATATATATATTATATATGTAATAATATTGGTAGAATTACCGACAATATGTTAAGAAAAAGGACACAATTGCAACTAATGTGACATTTTATTGTGGCAACGTTTCGCTCTCCAGGAGCTTTCTCAAGCCGTTACAAGCGATATATGGACACAGTTGGTATATATATACTGTCAAGGTGAGGTGAAAAACTAGTGGTGTTAGAAGTAGTAGTGATATAAGTAGTATTAGTAGTAGTAGTAGTAGTAGATAATACAATAAGGTAGAACAATCAATATGCACATGAGTAAAAGGTGATAAAACAAATACTTGGGTAGTATAACAATAGGTTAGACAAATATTTCTGCTGGAGGTTGAAATATAGAAGGCCAGTAGGAGTGTTCCACATCTACGATGTGCTAAATAAGCAGGAGAGACTATGTGATAGTAGGGTTTACTGTTTTCAGGAGGATTCTTGCTAAGACTTCAGAGATGGTGAAGCTGCCTTTGTTTTGTTTAATTGTGTTAGAAACAGAGATAAGTGCTGATTCAAGGCATTTTCGTCTACGGAAATTAGTTTCTTTGATTACTAGTCGGGCGTCTTTGAATTTCATGAGATGATTGTTGGAATTTCGGTGTTGTACGCAGGCGTTGTTCAGGTTATCGTTTCTGCATGCATACATGTGTTCATTGATGCGTGTCTCGAGGTTTCTTGCTGTTTCTCCTACATAAATTCTGTCGCAGCCTCCACAGGGTATAGTGTAGACCCCTGCGTTGACTGGTTCATGGTGCTTGGATTTAGTCCTGGTTAGATCCTTAATGGAAGTACTGGAAGCGATGGCGACTCTAGTGTTAGCTTGTGCAAATACTTTAGAAATGTTGGATGCAACCTGGCTGTTGGGAAGAATTATAACTTTGTTTGAAGTGGAGTTGACGCGTGGAGAATTAATGATCTGAAGAGCTCTTTTCTTGCAATCTTTGATGAAAAAGGAAGGAAAATGTAAATCAGTGAAGGTTTGGTGAATGTATGTACACTCCTCGTCAAGAAACTCAGGACTACAAATTCGGTAAGCTCTTAGGAAGAATCCGATGATGATACTTCTTTTGGTCTTAGTATCTTGACTGGAATAGAAGTGTGTGAGGTCATTTTTATTTGTAGGTTTCCGGTAAACTTGAAATCTTAGGTTGTTATCTACTTTGTGAATGAGGACGTCTAGAAAGGGTAGCTTGTCATTGGACTCTTCTTCTAGTGTAAACTGGATCGCCGGTTCAACTGCGTTGAGCCTTGCCTGAAGATTCCGTACATCAAAACGTTTGGGAGTTATTACGAGGACGTCGTCTACGTAACGTAACCAAGTGACGCTTGAGGGGACGATGTTGGCGAAGTGTTCAGCCTCTAGGTGTTCCATGTATAAGTTAGCTAAGACGGCACTGATGGGGACCCCATTCCCATGCCGTATGTTTGTTTGTAGAGCCTGTTACAGAAGAAAAAAGTTGAAATTAACACAGAGTTCAATAAGGTCAACAAAATCTCCGGGAGGAAGAGGAAGGTTAAGGTCCTGATTGACTTTACGTCGTAGAACCTCGATGGCTTGTGTAGTAGGTACTTTAGTGAAGAGGAAGTCACGTCCAAACTGCTTAGTTTCTTGTTTCGGATGGAGAGATTTCGGATGCGGTTGAGAAGGTCGCCTGAATGTTTAAGATGAGCGGGGCTGATGGTCCCCAGAAGGCAGGAAAGATGTTTGGCAAGAACTCCGGCTAGTTTGTGTGGTGCACTGCCTATACCTGATGTGATTGGTCTAAGAGGAATATTATGCTTATGAGTCTTGGGTAAGCCATACATGTGTGCTGGTTTAGGGTTGCTGGGTATCAAGTACAGAAGTTTCTTTCCTTCACTGGTGCGTTTCAGTATTTGTCTGGTTTTATATAGGAAATCTTTAGTGAGTGTTTCCCACTGTTGTGTGTTGATGGGTTCGTGAAGGAAAGAAACTTCTGTACTTGATACCCAGCAACCCTAAACCAGCACACATGTATGGCACCCAAGACTCATAAGCATAATATTCCTCTTAGACCAATCACATCAGGTAAGGCAGTGCACCACACAAACTAGCCGGAGTTCTTGCCAAACATCTTTCCTGCCTTCTGGGGACCATCAGCCCCGCTCATCTTAAACATTCAGGCGACCTTCTCAACCGCATCCGAAATCTCTCCATCCGAAACAGAAACTAAGCAGTTTGGACGTGACTTCCCCCTTCACTAAAGTACCTACTACACAAGCCATCGAGGTTCTACGACGTAAAGTCAATCAGGACCTTAACCTTCCTCTTCCTCCGGAGATTTTGTTGACCTTATTGAACTCTGTGTTAATTTCAACTGTTTTCTTTCTGTAACAGGCTCTACAAACAAACATACGGCATGGGAATGGGGTCCCCATCAGTGCCGTCTAGCTAACTTATACATGGAACACCTAGAGGCTGAACACTTCGCCAACATCGTCCCCTCAAGCGTCACTTGGTTACGTTACGTAGACGACGTCCTCGTAATAACTCCCAAACGTTTTGATGTACGGAATCTTCAGGCAAGGCTCAACGCAGTTAAAACCGGCGATCCAGTTTACACTAGAAGAAGAGTCCAATGACAAGCTACCCTTTCTAGACGTCCTCATCCACAAAGTAGATAACAACCTAAGATTTCAAGTTTACCGGAAACCTACAAATATAAATGACCTCACACACTTCTATTCCAGTCAAGATACTAAGACCAAAAGAGGTATCATCATCGGATTCTTCCTAAGAGCTTACCGAATTTGTAGTCCTGAGTTTCTTGACGAGGAGTGTACATACATTCACCAAACCTTCACTGATTTACATTTTCCTTCCTTTTTCATCAAAGATTGCAAGAAAAGAGCTCTTCAGATCATTAATTCTCCACGCGTCAACTCCACTCCAAACAAAGCTATAATTCTTCCCAACAGCCAGGTTGCATCCAACATTTCTAAAGTATTTGCACAAGCTAACACTAGAGTCGCCATCGCTTCCAGTACTTCCATTAAGGATCTAACCAGGACTAAATCCAAGCACCATGAACCAGTCAACGCAGGGGTCTACACTATACCCTGTGGAGGCTGCGACAGAATTTATGTAGGAGAAACAGCAAGAAACCTCGAGACACGCATCAATGAACACATGTATGCATGCAGAAACGATAACCTGAACAACGCCTGCGTACAACACCGAAATTCAACAATCATCTCATGAAATTCAAAGACGCCCGACTAGTAATCAAAGAAACTAATTTCCGTAGACGAAAATGCCTTGAATCAGCACTTATCTCTGTTTCTAACACAATTAAACAAAACAAAGGCAGCTTCACCATCTCTGAAGTCTTAGCAAGAATCCTCCTGAAAACAGTAAACCCTACCATCACATAGTCTCTCCTGCTTATTTAGCACATCGTAGATGTAGAACACTCCTACTGGCCTTCTATATTTCAACCTCCAGCAGAAATATTTGTCTAACCTATTGTTATACTACCCAAGTATTTGTTTTATCACCTTTTACTCATGTGCATATTGATTGGTCTACCTTATTGTATTACTTCTACTACTACTACTACTACTAATACTACTTATATCACTACTACTTCTAACACCACTAGTTTTTTTCACCTCACCTTGACAGTATATATATACCAACTGTGTCCATATATCGCTTGTAACGGCTTGAGAAAGCTCCTGGAGAGCGAAACGTTGCCACAATAAAATGTCACATTAGTTGCAATTGTGTCCTTTTACTTAATATATTATATATATATATATATATATATATATATATATATATATATATATATATGTCGTGCCGATTAGGTAAAACTTGCGATTTTAGCTTAAATAGCAACGCTCATCTTGCTATATAAGACAAGTGAAAATTTGTGTATGCAATAATTTCGCCAAAATCATTCTGAACATAACGAAAAAAATATATTTCATTGTGTTTGTTTATTATTAAATTAATGTTAACGTATCTAAAATATATTTAGTTGGGTTAGGCTGAATTAAATTGCGCTTGTTGTAATAAGGTTAGGTAGGTTTTCAAAGTTTCTCTTGGTACAAAATTATAAATTATTACATTAACATAAATGAAAAAAAAATATATGTTTAAACGTATAAGAGAAAATTTTAGAAAGGACTTAATTTTAGATGAGTTCTTGCTAATTGACCAGTTTTACCTAATCGGCACGACATATATATATATATATATATATATATATATATATATATATATATATATATATATATATATATATATATATATATATATATATATATTTTTTATTAACACATCGGCCGATTCCCACCAAGGCAGGGTGGCCCGAAAAATAAAAACTTTCATCATCATTCACTCCATCACTGACTTGCCAGAGGGGTGCTTTACACTACAGTTATAAAACTGCAACATTAACACCCCTCCTTCAGAGTGCAGACACTGTACTTCTCATCTCCAGGACTCAAGTCCGGCCTGCCGGTTTCCCTGAATCCCTTCATAAATGTTACTTTGCTCACACTCCAACAGCACGTCAAGTATTAAAAACCATTTGTCTCCATTCACTCCTATCAAATACGCTCACACATGCTTGCTGGAAGTCCAAGCCCCTCGCACACCAAACTTCCTTTACCCCCTCCCTCCAACTTTTCCTAGGCCGACCCCTACCCCGCCTTCCCTCCACTACAGATTTATACACTTTCGAAGTTATTCTGTCTCGTTCCATTCTCTCTACATGTCCGAACCACCTCAACAACCCCTCCTCAGCTCTCTGGATAATAGTTTTGGTAATCCCGCACCTCCTCCTAATTTCCAAACTCCGAATTCTCTGCATTATATTCACACCACACATTGACCTCAGACATGACATCTCCACTGCTTCCAGCCTTCTCCTCGTTGCAACATTCATCACCCATGCTTCACACCCATATAAGAGTGTTGGTATAAATATACTCTCATACATTCCCCTCTTTACTTCCATGGACTAAGTTATTTGTCTCCACAGACTCCGAAGTGCTCCAATCACCCTTTTTCCCTCATCAATTCTATGATTCAACTCATCCTTCATAGACCCATCTGCTGACATGTCCACTCCCAAATATCTGAATACATTCACCTCCTCCATACTCTCTCCCTCCAATCTGATATCCAATCTTTCGTCACCTAATCTTTTTGTTATCCTCATCACCTTACTCTTTCCTATATTCACTTTCAATTTTCTTCTTTTACACACCCTACCAAATTCATCTACCAACCTCTGCAACTTCTCTTCAGAATCTCCCAAAAGCACAGTGGTAGGTAGTAGGTTGGTAGACAGCAACCACACAGGGAGGTACTACCGTCCTGCCAGGTGACTGTGAAACAGAAACCTGAAACTGTTTTACATGATGGTAGGATTGCTGGTGTCTTTTTTCTCATAAACACGCTGGATAACAGGTATATATATATATATATATATATATATATATATATATATATATATATATATATATATATATATATATATATATATATATATATATATATATATATATTCTATATATCTATCTATATATATATATATATATATATATATATATATATATATATATATATATATAAAATATATAAATATATATAAATATATATATATATATATATATATATATATATATATATATATATATATATATATATATATATATATATATATAAATATATAAATATATATAAATATATATATATATATATATATATATATATATATATATATATATATATATATATATATATATATATATATATATATATATATATATATATATATATATATATATATATATATATATATATATATATATATATAGGCGTCCACATACGGTGGTGTGGACGCCTATAAGCTAATTTCATTATACTCACTGTTTGGTGTACTATACTAGCCCAACAAGCGGTATATTATATTATTGTGATAAATGTTTTTCAAAACCGACGAGTTGAAGATTGAGACACTTATGCAACATATGGGAATCTTTATTAAGGAAACGTTTCGCAATACAGTGGCTTCATCAGTCCAATACAAAGCAGAAAGGTGTAAGGAGAGGAGTTTGAGGTAAACAGTTCCTCGGTCTGGAGTCGATGTGTTCAGTCCATCAATCTTGTAGAAAGTACAGCATAGGTTCTTCGTCCAAAGGATGGACAAGTGTTGAAGAATTTCTTGTATCAAGATCCCAACCTTTGGACGAAGACCTACTTCGACTAGTGGATGGTACCACTATGACCCCGCCTCCTCCTGCTTCGCCTCACCTGACTACAGTATATAAGCCACTTCTACGCCCTATGCTGTTAATGATCCATCTATTTTTATGCCTGTTTTTATGCAGCAATTAATATTTTTTCGTACATATAATGCAACTCCACCACCTTTCCCATTGTATCTATCTACATGTAACAGCTTAAACCCGGCTAGTTTGTGGTGCACTACCTATACCTGATGTGATTGGTCTGAGAGGAATATTATGCTTAATAAGAACATAAGAAAGGAGGAACACTGCAGCAGGCCTGTTGGTCCATACTAGGCACGTCCTTCACATTCCATCCCATCTTGGGTAAGCCATTCATGTGTGCTGGTTTAGGGTTGCTGGGTATCAAGTACAGAAGTTTCTTTCCTTCACTAGTGCGTTTCAGTATTTGTCTGTTTTTTTTTTTAGGAAATCTTTTGTGAGTGTTTCCCACTCAGGCGACCTTCTCAACCGCATCCGAAACCTCTCCATACTTAACAAGAAACTAAGCAGTTTGGACGTGACTTCCCTCTTCACTAAAGTACCTACCACACAAGCCATCGATGTTCTACGACGTAAAGTCAATCAGGATCTTAACCTTCCTCTACCTCCCGGAGATTTTGTTGACCTTATTGAACTCTGTGTTATTTCAACTGTTTTTCTTTCAATAACAGGCTCTACAAACAAACATACGGCATGGGAATGGGGTCCCCCATCAGTGCCGTCTTAGCTAACTTGTACATGGAACACCTAGAGGCTGAACACTTCGCCAACATCATTCCCTCAAGCGTCACTTGGTTACGTTACGTGGACGACGTCCTCGTAATAACTCCCAAACGTTTTGATGTACGGAATCTTCAGGCAAGGCTCAACGCAATTGAACCGGCTATCCAGTTTACACTAGAAGAAGAGTCCAATGACAAGCTACCCTTTCTAGACATCCTCATCCACAAAGTAGATAGTCTAAGATTTCAAGTTTACCGGAAACCTACAAATAAAAATGATCTCACACACTTTTATTCCAGTCAAGATACTAAGACCAAAAGAGGCATCATCATTGGATTTTTCCTAAGAGCTTACCGAATTTGTAGTCCTGAGTTTCTTGACGAGGAATGTACATATATTCACCAAACCTTCACTGATTTACATTTTTTTTTTTTCATCAAAAATTGCAAGAAAAGAGCTCTTCAGATCATTAATTCTCCACGCGTCAACACCACTCCAAACAAAGTTATAATTCTTCCCAACAGCCAAGTTGCATCGAACATTTCTAAAGTATTTGCACAAGCTAACACTAGAGTCGATATCGCTTCCAGCACTTCTATAAAGGATCTAACCAGGACTAAATCCAAGCACCATGAACCAGTCAACGCAGGGGTCTACACTATACCCTGTGGAGGCTGCGACAGAATTTATGTAGGAGAAACAGCAAGAAACCTCGAAACACGCATCAATGAACACATTAATGCATGCAGAAACGATAACCTGAACAACGCCTGCGTACAACACCGAAATTCCAACAATCATCTCATGAAATTCAAAGACGCCCGACTAGTAATCAAAGAAACTAATTTCCGTAGACGCAAATGCCTTGAATCAGCACTTATCTCTGTTTCTAACACAATTAAACAAAACAAAGGCAGCTTCACCATCTCTGAAGTCTTAGCAAGAATCCTCCTGAAAACAGTTAACCATACCATCACATAGTCTCTCCTGCTAATTCAACACAAGCACATCGTAGATGTGGAACACTCCTACAGGCCTTCTATATTTCAACCTCCAGCAAAAATATTTGTCTAACCTAGTAGACAGTGATAAAGAATATGATATAGTTTACCTGGATTCAAGTTAGATAAGTTTAGATTTAGAAAGGATATAGGAAAGTATTGGTTTGGAAATAGGGTTGTTGATGAGTGGAACAGTCTGCCTAGTAGGGTTATTGAAGCTAGGATCTTGGGTAGTTTCAAATTTAGGTTGGATAAATTCATGAGTGAGAGGGGTTGGATTTGAGTTATCTAGATGGCTTCTAATAATATCAGCTATAATTGACTCTAGTAATTTGCCTACAATGGAGGTCAGGCTTATTGGGCGGTAATTTGACGGTAGTGACTTGTCCCCTGCTTTAAAAATAGGAATTACATTAGCCATCTTCCACATATCAGACACTACACCTGTTTGAAGAGATAAATTAAAAATGTTAGATATTGATTCACAGAGTTCCATTTTGCATTCCTTAAGAACCCTTGCAAAAAGCTCATCAGGACCCGGCGATTTATTTTGTTTCAGTCGGTCCAGCTGTTTCATAATCATTTCGCTAGTGACTGTGATATTACATAATATATCTTCTTCTGGGCCTCTGTAAAAATTAATTACTGGGATATTATTAATGTCTTCCTGTGTGAAAAC
>WNWK01045732.1:0-14601 GCA_009830355.1 Cherax destructor | reverse complement strand
GGGAGCAATGGGCTAGTGTTATGGGGTATTATGGACTTGTTATGGGGCTATGGAACCCAGCATGTATTGTTGTAATTAAATAACATGAATACCTAATTATATTGAATTAATCAGAAGTACTGCTTAAGATGTTTAAAGGCTAGGCCATCCTTAAAACTTAAAGAAGCTGAATTAAACTGATTTTCTCAATATAATAGGTTATAAATATAAATGCACACATTTTTTATAAGTACTAGTTTATAAGTTGCATGTCTCATTGTAATTACATAAGATACAGTGGTACCTCGACTTACGTTTTAATCCGTCAGAGAGGCATTTCTTAAGACGAAACAAACGTAACACGAATCAATTTTCCCCATAAGAAATAATGGAAATAAATTTAATCCGTCCAAGACTTCCAAAAGTAGTTAAATAAAATATTTTTTAGAACTTTTGGACATTAAATAATACACAATTTAATAAAGAATACATAAATACACATGCAAATATTGTACAATAACATGTCACTTACATTTATTGAAGAGTTGTTGATGTGTGGAGGACGTGAGGAGGGAGAAGGTGGAGTAGTATGCTAGTGTTTGAAGAGGAATCCCTTCCATTAACACTGCAGGTACCAAGTTCTTTCTGGGGTTACTGGCCTTTTCTTTGAATGCTACACTCCCTGCATGAATGCTACACTCCCTGCATGAATGCTACACTCCCTGCATGAATGCTACACTCCCTGCATGAATGCTACACTCCCTGCATGAATGCTACACTCCCTGCATGCCTACTACACTCCCGCATCCTTGCTACACTCCCTGCATCCTTGCACACTCCCTGCATCTTTGCTACACTCCCTGCATGAATGCTACACTCCCTGCATGCCTACTACACTCCCTGCATCCTTGCTACACTCCCTGCATCCTTGCTACACTCCCTGCATCCCTGCTACACTCCCTGCATCCTTGCTACACTCTTTGCATCCCTGCTACACTCCCTGCATCCCTGCTACACTCCCTGCATCTTTGCTACACTCCCTGCATGCCTGCTACACTCCCTGCATGCCTGCTACACTCCCTGCATCCCTGCTACACTCTCTGCATCTTTGCTACACTCCCTGCATGCCTGCTACACTCCCTGCATAAATGCTACACTCCCTGCATAAATGCTTCACTCCCTGCACATTCTTTACCACAGGCTTAGCACTAGGAGCTTTCCTTGGACCCATGGTAGCTTATTTAGCAGTTGCAAGCACTAAAAACAGTGGAATAATTACAATATACTGGTATGAATGCGTGGGTGTGGGTGGGTGGTCGCTCTCGCTTGTAAACAATAGCACTGACGCTCCTGGAGTCGCGCTCAGCTGGGCTCCAAGCGAACAGGTCCGTACGAAAGGCGTAAGACAATCAAACAACGGATGTCGCATTCAAATTTCTTACGTTATAAGTAACGGATATCGAATATAACGTAAGGTGATAACAACGTAAGTCGAGGTACCACTGTATATTGAGAGTACATGTGGAGGATGTGCAAAGTGATAGGTTTTTGTTTGTTTATAGTGAGGGGGAGGAGCTTAGAGAGACTCCTTCTTCACACACCCCCTTCTCCTGGCAAACATGGCTGATGCAGTGAGCTGGTATTGCTATTGCTGACCTTAACTTTGTTCTGGGCAGAATGAGTGTCCAAGAAGTAATGGGGTGTGTTGTAGATCGATGTTACCATGATATTCTGTGATCTTCAGTGTATCAAGACACTGGAGGGTTAAAGAATGTTAAGAAAAAGAGAGTTAACGGTGGCAGGTGAACCATGTGCTTTTTGGGGAGGCTGGTTATATGTTTAGGAGTGTAGACCTGTACATTATATTTATATATACCTCTTAATATAGCACTATTTTTATAATGTTGGTTTAAATAACCTTTTGAGAGGAATGTAAGAGGACCAATAAGTTTTCAGATACAGCAGCTAAGCCTGAGTAAGTATCATTTTAGCCTATAAGTATCCTCCCTTTTACCCTAAGACCTTTTAAGTAAATACCCTATGCTAGTACATGTAGAACCTTGATGATAAATATGGGGAAAATAACATAACAGCTAGTAACCCCTTCTCCTGTATACATTTACTAAACAAGAGAAGAAGAAATTTTTTATAAAACTGGGATGCTTGAATGTGTGTGGATGTAGTGCAGATGATAAGAAAGAGATGATTGCTGATGTTATGAATGAGAAGAAGTTGGATGTAGTGGCCCTAAGCAAAACAAAGCTGAAAGGGGTAGGCGAGTTTCAGTGGGAAGAAATAAATGGGATTAAGTCAGGAGTATCTGAGAGAGTTAGAGCTAAGGAAGGGGTAGCAATAATGTTGAATGATCAGTTATGGAAGGAGAAGAGGGAATATAAATGTATAAAATCAAGGATTATGTGGATCAAAATAAGGGTCGGATGCAAAAAGTGAGTCATAATAAGTGTGTATGCACCTGGAGAAGAGAGGAGAGAAGAGAGAGAGATTTTGGGAGATGTTAAGCGAATGTATAGGAACTTTTGAACCAAGTGAGAGGGTAATTGTGGTAGGGGACTTAATGCTAAAGTAAGAGAAACATTTAGAGAGGGTGTGGTAGGTAGGTTTGGGGTGCCAGGTGTAAATGATAATGGGAGCCCTTTAATTGAACTTTGTATAGAAAGGGGTTTAGTTATAGGCAATACATATTTTAAGAAAAAGAGGATAAAGTATACAAGAAATGATGTAAGGCATAATAACAGTAGTTTGTTGGACTATGTATTGGTAGATAAAAGACTGTTGAGTAGACTTCAGGATGCACATGTTTATAGAGGGGCCACAGATATATCAGATCACTTTTTAGTTGTAGCTACAGTGAGAGTAGATGAGATACAAGGAAAATAGAAGCAGCAAGTAAGAGAGAGGTGAAGGTTTATAAACTAAAAGAGGAGGCAGTTAGGGTAAGATATAAACAACTATTGGAGGATAGATGGGCTAGTGAGAGTATAGGCAATGGGGTTGAAGATGTATGGGGTAGGTTTAAGAATGTAGTGTTAGTGTTCAGCAGACGTTTGTGGTTATAGGAAAGTGGGTGCGGGAGTGAAAAGCGATTGGTGGAATGATGATGTAAAGAGAATAGTAAGGGAGAAAAAGTTAGCATATGAGACGTTTTTACAAAGTAGAAGTGATGCAAGGAGGGAAGAGTATATGGAGAGAAAAAGAGAGGTTAAGAGAGTGGTGAAGCAATGTAAAAAGAGACCAAATGAGAAAGTGGGTGACATGTTATCAATGAATTTTGTTGAAAATAAGAAAAAGTTTTGGAGTGAGATAAATAAGTTGAGGAAGCCTAGGGAACAAACGGATTTGACAGTTAAAAATAGGAGAGGAGAGTTAGAGGTATCGGGAAGATGGAGGGAATATTTTGAGGAATTGTTAAATGTTGATGAAGATAGGGAAGCTGTGATTTCGTGTATAGGGCAAGGAGGAATAACATCTTGTAGGAGTGAGGAAGAGCCAGTTGTGAGTGTGGGGAAAGTTCGTGAGGCATTGGGTAAAATGAAAGGGGGTAAGGCAGCTGGGATTGATGGGATAAAGATAGAAATGTTAAAAGCATGTGGAGATATAGTTTTGGAGTGGTTGGTGCTATTACAGTGGACCCCCCAGTTTCGGTCATCTCGGAAATCGTACAATTATGTAAGTGTAATATTGTAAGTGCTTCTGTAAGTGTATTTTTGTGGTCTGAAATGGACTAACTTACTTGACATTATTCCTTAAGGGAGTAAATTCGTTCGGTAATGGCACTTGAGCAGCCTTCTGGAATGAATTATGACTGAAACTCGGGGGTCCACTGTATTTATTTCATTGCTAGTTTACATAGGTTCTGTTATTACAATTATAAATTGAAGTGCAAGGAGAGCCACTGACATGCCATGGCATTAGGGGCAGCTTAATCTAATGGCTTATAGACTATGAACATAATATTAGAGAAATTGAGTAAATTTGTTTTATTAGATCGTTCAAATTATATGATGATGATAATACATTGTTCAAATTACAATATGATGATATTACATTGTAACAAGCATTTAGTAGGATAGTAATATAATAGTAAAAATTGAAATTATCTTAAGGAAAATAACATTGAGCATTTTTGAAAGTAATTTACATTATGAGTATTTAGTTTAGGGTGAGTAGGTGGTTTTTGAGAAGTGTCTTAAATTGATTTTCAGACAAGGTTATTATTTTAGTATTTACTGGTAATGAATTCCAGATTCTGGGGCCCTTTATGTGCATAGAATTTTTACATAGGTTGATATGGACACAGGGTATATCAAAAAGTGATCTATGTCTTGTGTTGTGGTCATGGGTCCTATTTAGGTTGGTGAGGAGAAGTTTGAGCGGAGGGTTTATATTAGAATGTAGAGTTCTATGTATGTAGTAGGCACAAGAATAAGTGTAAATGTTCTTTATAGTGAGTAGTTTTAGGCTTTTGAATATTGGTGGAGTATGCTGTCTAGAGTGGGAATTTGTTATCATTCTGACTGCAGCCTTTTGCTGGGTTATGAGTGGCCTAAGGTAATTTAATGTTGTTGAACCCCATGCACAGATTCCATAGGTGAGATATGGGTAGATGAGTGAGTGATATAGTGCAAGGAGAGCTGATTGAGGCACATAGTAGCGTATCTTTGATAATATGCCTACTGTCTTTGAGATTTTCTTGGAAATGTGTTGTACAGTGGTCCCTCGGTTTTCGCCGAAAATTCATTCCAGAATGCTGCTCAAGTACCATTACCGAACGAATTTACTCCCTTAAAAAATAATGTCACGTAGGTTAGTCTATTTCAGACCCCCAAAAATACACTTGCAACAGCACTTACGAAAATACACTTACATAAATATTCGAGTTTGGAGATGCACGAAAACGGAGGAACCACTGTATATGTGTTTGGAATTTAAGGCTACTATCAATGTGGATTCCTAGGAATTTTCCCTCTGTGAGTCTTGTGATGGGTGAACCATTGAGCGTTATGTTAAGTGGAACATTTGTAGCTCTGTTTCCAAACTGTATGAAGTAGGTCTTGTCAGTATTTAGAGTAAGTTTATTACTCGTCATTCATGTTGATATTTTCTGTAATTCGGCATTAACAGTATTGGCCAGTATGATTGGATGTGGCTGAGAGAAGACATTACGTTGTGTCATCTGCAAATAATATGGGTTTGAGTAGTTGTGATGCATTCAGTAGGTCATTGATGTAAATGAGGAATAGGAGTGGACCCAGTACACTTCCTTGAGGGACTCCGACTGTAATTTGTTGTGTGGAATAGTTCGCTCCATTTGTGTACACGTATTGGCTTCTGTTACTAAGGTATGACTTTAGGTAGTTGAGTGAGTGCCCTCTTATACCATAGTGTGTTAGTTTTGTGAGCAGTAAATCATGGTCAACTGTATCAAAAGCTTTGCGTAGATCAATGAAGATTCCCAGTGGGACTTCTTTCTTCTCAAGTGCGGTGTATATTAACTTTAGCATGTGTATAATGGCATCATTTGTGCTTTTGTTGGTCCTGAATCCAAACTGACAGGGGTTGAGTATGTTGTGCGAGACAAGGTAGGAAGAGATCTGTCTATGAATTAATTTTTCAAAGATTTTAGAGAGCAGTGGTAAATTAGATACGTATTGGTCTATAATTATTCAAGTCTGTTTGATCACCTCCTTTGTGGATCAGGGTGACCCTTGCTATTTTGAGAATTGTTGGAAATGTAGAGGTTTCAATGGATTTATTGAAGAGTGTTGCAATAATTGGTGACAGTACCTGTGAAGCTTTTTTGTACATAAACGGTGGTAAGATGTTTATGTCTCCTGCCTTGTTTTTAAGGCTGTTGATTATGAGCAAGACTTCAAATTGGGTTGGTAGGAGCTAGGAATAGTGTATTAGGGTAGGTGTTGGCGAGGTAGTCTGTTGGACGTGTATTCGAGCTTGGGATTTTACTCGCTAGATTCTTTCCTATGGTGGAGAAGAAAACATTAAGTCTGTTTGCTGTCTCAGTTGGTGAGAGTAGGGGTTCATCTATTTTTTATAATTTGATGGTATTATTCTTGGATATATTTTTATTTCCTAGAATTGCAGATAGGGTTTTCCAGGTCTTTTTCATATCACCTTTTATGTTATGTATTCTGTTCTCATAATACAATTTTTTTGACCTTCTTATCAGGCTGGTAAGGATTGATGAGCAGCGTTTGGATTGTTCTCTGGTTATTAGACCCCTTCTGTATTGTTTTTCATATTGGTGTCTATTGTTAATGGATTTAAGGATGCTGGGTGTTAGCCAGGGATTGTTGAGTCTCTTAGCTGTGATCTGTTTAGTTTTTTTAGGGCAATGTTTGTTACAGAGGTGGTGGTTAATTTTAGGGAAATTATTGATATATTCATTAGCATCTGAATATATTTCTAACTCATTATTCCAGTCGATGTCAATCATAGCTGTTATAAAGTTATTAACAGCTGACTCGTTATGTAGTTTGAAGGTAATTTTTGTAATATCTTGGGGCAAATTACCTAGGTTGGTTATGAGAAAGGTAGGGTAGTGGTCTGTGGTGTTGTCTGTGATTATGCCTGATTTTAGAGGGGATATAGTGTTAGTCCAGATGTGGTCTAATAATGAGATACTAGTCTCAGAGATTCTTGTAGGTTTTGATATTGTTGGTAGTAACAAGCAGTTGCTCATAGTGTTTGTGAATTCTGTTACCTGTGGGTCCTGGTCATGTAGGAGATTTATGTTGAAATCTCCTGTGAGCAGCAAATGGTCTTTGTTCATGTGTGCATCAGTTATCAGGTTACCTAGTTTTTCACTAAAATGGTGAATGTTTGACTGTGGTAATCTGTAGATGTTTATCACTGTGAGGGGTTTTTGCAGGTCTTTTGATTTAAATTTAGCTATAATATATTCTCCATGCTCATCCCTTATGCAAGAGTGGTGCCTGTGCTAACCTTCCTGTGGTGTGGAAGTGTGCCTGGTTGGATGAATCTTGTTGAGGCTAGCTGGCATGGTGGCTTGCGCGACGGTCTAGAGTTTTGAGACTCTGACCGCGGGTTCGAGCCCCACCCGTGGTGTGGTTTGTTTGCAATCGTGTCATTACGATTTCGTGAAGTCATTGAACTTGATGTTATCTTTATTTACTACAAGTACATGTACATGGTATACAGGCCTAGCTGACATCAGTGACATACTACTATATAGAAAGTCCCTTGTTATACTGAGCATTTCGGGCAGATTAGGTCAGTGTCCCAGGATGCGACTCACACCAGTCGACTAACACCCAGATACCCATTGTACTGATGGGTGAACATAGACAACAGGTGTAAAGAAACACGCCCAATGTTTCTACCCTGGCTGGGAATCGAACCCAGGCCCTCGCCGTGTGAAGCGAGAGCTTTAGCCACCAGACCACCAGAGTTAATTCTCTCACCGTGAGCCTGGCTCATGGCCGGGCTCTGGGAATACAAAATCTCTCAGAACTCAGAGGTAAAGGTACTAAACTGTAGCCTCAAACATCAAATTACGATTATGTAAACAAGTTTTAATTGATAACGATTGATAACATTAATTCACATGTGATGGTACATTGTTATATACACTCTCATTGTTTTGTGATTATAACTTATTTTCCCAGATGTCATTATTTTTCATTAGTCTTTGCATTACACTTTTACACTGACCAACTAGTTAGTGGAAATTTTATTTTTTGGCCATTAAAATTAATGATTTTTTTGGAAGAGTTGCATTGATTTTGATTCATTCTCTAAGTTTGAGAGTAATATTAATATTATTAAGATGTTGATTATGTAGGAATAATACGTTAATTCGGTCTAGTTCCCGGTGCTGCCCTTGTACATTTGACCATTGATTGTGGTCCATTTATGTATGTGAAAGGTTAGGAACCACTGTCCTAGTGCATTGTAAGCAGACGACCTCTTGTTTGTGTTCCATACATAGTATTTTATTTGCTCTCATATGTTTTTGTTTTGCGTTAAGATTTTATCATGGTTTTAATAAACTTTTTTCCTTTAGTATTATTGATGTTAGTTGACATGAGAGGCGTTACAGAACTAATTCTTGTATAATACTGAGCTTCAGTTAGTGTTATAATGTTCATTATTTTATTTCAGGCAGGAAAGAGCATACTATCGATACTGCAAGGCGCGGGCGTGGGTGGCATCAAGGTGGACGTGGCTACAGGCGCAGGTGGCAGACCTTGAATACAGAATCTTACAACAACATAAAATATATGGGTGAGTACCCACACTCTGACTTGCACTCTGCTAGTCATGCGCCTTGAGCGAGTGTGCACTTATGAAGGGTTATGTTGAAGTCCACTTAATGATAAGACGCATGTGCAACAGTTGGGTATCTTGTTGAAGCGTTTAGCCTACACAGTCTAAGTGGAAGATCTCCAGATCTTCCACTTGGAATAGAGAAGGCCTTTTCTATGCCAACCTCCAACGGAAATATTTGTCTAACCTATTTTTTATACTACCCAAGTAATTGCTTTTATCACCTTTTACTCATGTGCAAGTTGATTGTTCTACCTTATTGTATTATTACTACTACTACAACTTATATCACTACTACTTCTACCACCACTAGTATTACACCTCACTCTGAGCCTATACCCTGTGTGTCCATGTATTGCTTGTAACGGCTTGACAAAGCTCCTGGAGAGCGAAACGTTGCCACAATAAAATCTCACATTAGTTGCATTTGTGTCCTTTTACTTAACATATTTCTCCAAGGTTGATGGACAGATTACATCTTCATTTCACTACAACACCTGCTGCTGTATCTGTATTTGACTGAAGAAGCCTGCTGTATATGAGAAACATTTCATCAATAAAAACACCCAACTGTTGCATATGTGTCTTCATCATCAACTTGGTGCTTGGCCTGAGGCCGCCACACTTCTCCGTTGATGCCCCTCATCAACCAAACTCTTGTTACCTGCAACCTTACATCGCCATTACAACTTGGCTGATCTGGCATTTCTAATAGACCTTTGTCTAGTTTCCCCATGTATATTTCCACCTGTATTCCGGCTGGATTTCTTCTATCTGCTGTCCTGGTGGATGGTGTAACGGTTAGGATGAGGCAACATGTACTCGGAGTTGTGTTTGTGGGGTTTGAGAAACTTCTACAACCTCCCCCCCCCCAACAGGCTCCTAGTTTACTTTGATCTGCATCTTAGGTTTCTGGTCACTTTGGCTGATCATATTTACTTTTAATTAAAACTGTGTATCGAGTTCCTCCACCACTACTTCATCAAAGCCTTTAACTCTCTCTCAGACTTAAAGAAATGCTGTACTTCATCACATTCCTATGATTTCAGCTTCCACCTGTGTCCCTTTGATCACAAACTACCCACCCTATTGACTAGCGCTATACGCTGCTACATTTATGTAGCCTACTAGCTTTGAACATTTGGATAAAAAAAATGGCAATATTGTGAAATATAGCTTCATTGTGCAACAACCAACAGGAATCATCAGTATATGTTTTGTGAAATTTATAAACCCTTATAACAAATTGATAGTGCCAGCATATTGACTCGGTCCCGTTATCCCCCTCCTCCCCCCCCAAAAAAAAAAAAAATGTTGCCATAAGATTCTTGAAGAAAAAGAAATAAACTACTGTAGTTTACACAACCTGACCAGCCGGGCTGTGGTTCGTACGTTGGACTGCGTGCGGCCAGCAGTAACAGCCTGGTTGATCAGGCTCTGGTCCAACATGAGGCCTGGTCACAGACCGGGCCGCAGGGGCGTTGACCCCTGGAATTCTCTCCAGGTAAACTCTCCAGGTAAACTGTGAAGGGTTTTTGTAGGTCTTTTGATTTAAATTTAGCTATAATATATTCTCCATGCTCATCCCTTGTGCAAGAGTTATTGATACATTCAAATTGATGAGTAATATAGAGCTATTCCACCCCCTCGCTGATCAGTCCTACAGTTGTGTATGGCTGTGTAACCTGGGATGGCATAGACATCTGTAATACTAGGCTTTAGCCAGGTCTCAGTGAGTGTGATGATTGACATATTGGTCTGTAGGGATTGGAGTAGTGCTGTGAGGTCATCATAATGTTTGCTCAAAGATCTAACATTGTAATTTAAGATGGTTATGTTATTGTTGGCTCTGAGTAATGTCTTTGCTTGATCTGCTGTGTAGTAATTACAGTTGCTATTGGAATCATGTAAGTCATTTAATAATAGGTTGATGTCATGATCTATGCCTGTAATCATACGATTTAGTGTGATTCTATAACTAGTCTTGAGAACAAGGAATATGATAAACTTAATAATATGATACTAGATTAATTAGTCTTACTAACTATTGGATTATTACAATTTTGAACAATTTTTCACAGAGATATAGGATATTTGTACAATGTTGATGATTTACTAATTGAAACTAGCTAATGAAATGGTTGGTTCTATTATTTAATAAATGTATGGAAGAGGGTAAGGTACCTAGGGATTGGCAGAGAGCATGTATTGTTCCTTTGTATAAAGGCAAAGCGGACAAAAGAGAGTGCAAAAATTATAGGGGAATAAGTCTGTTGAGTGTACCTGGTAAAGTGTATGGTAGAGTTATTATTGAAAGAATTAAGAGTAAGACAGAAAGCAGGATAGCAGATGAACAAGGGGGCTTTAGGAAAGGTAGGGGGTGTGTAGACCAAGTGTTTACAGTGAAACATATAGGTGAACAGTATTTGGATAAGGGTAAAGAGGTTTTTGTGGCCTTTATGGATTTGGAAAAGGCGAATGATAGGGTGGATAGGGGGGCAATGTGGCAGATGTTGCAGGTGTATGGAATAGGAGGTAGGTTACTGAAAGCAGTGATGAGCTTTTATGAGGATAGTGAGGCTCAGGTTAGAGTGTGTAGGAGGAAAGGGGACTATTTCCCAGTAAAAGTGGGCCTTAGACAAGGATGTGTGATGTCACCATGGTTGTTCAATACTATATTTATAGATGGGGTTGTAAGAGAAGTGAATGCACGGGTGTTGGCAAGAGGTGTGGGGTTAAAAGATAAAGAATCTAACACAAAGTGGGAGTTGTCACAGCTGCTTTTTGCTGATAACACTGCACTTTTGGGAGATTCTGAAGAGAAGTTGCAGAGGTTGGTGGATGAGTTTAGTAGGGTGTGTAAAAGAAGGAAATTGAAAGTGAATATAGAAAAAAGTAAGGTGATGAGGATAATAAAAAGATTAGGTGATGAAAGATTGGATATCAGATTGGAGGGAGAGAGTATGGAGGAGGTGAATGTATTCAGATATTTAGGAGTGGACGTGTCAGCAGATGGGTCTATGAAGGTTGAGGTGAATCATAGAATTGATGAGGGTAAAAGGGTAAGTGGTGCACTTAGAAGTCTGTGGAAACAAAGAACTTGGTCCGTGGAAGCAAAGAGGGGAATGTATGTGAGTATAGTTATACCAACACTCTTATATGGGTGTGAAGCATGGGTGGTGAATGTTGCAACAAGGAGAAGGCTGGAGGCAATAGAGATGTCATGTCTGAGATCAATGTGTGGTGTGAATATAATGCATCAAATTCGTAGTGTGGAAATTAGGAGGAGGTGCGGGATTACCAAGACTATTATCCAGAGGGCTGAGGAGGTTTTTGTTGAGGTGGTTTGAACATGTAGAGAGGATGGAACAAAGTAGAATGACTTCGAGAGTGTATAAATCTGTAGTGGAGGGAAGGTAGGGTAGGGGTCGGCCTAGGAAAGGTTGGAGGAAGGGGATAAAGGAGGTTTTGTGTGCGAGGGGCTTGGACTTTCAGCAAGCATGCGTGAGCGTATTTGATAGGAGTGAATGGAGACAAATGGTTTTTAATACTTAACGTGCTGTTGGAGTGGAAGGGATTCAGGGAAACCGGCAGGCCAGACTTGAGTCCTGGAGATGGGAAGTACAGTGCCTGCACTCTTGAAGGAGGGGTGTTAATGTTGCAGTTTTATAACTGTAGTGTAAGCATGCCTCTGGCAAGACAGTGATGGAGTGAATGATGATGAAAGTTTTTCTTTTTCAGGCCACCCTGCCTTGGTGGGAAACGGCCGATGTGTTAATAAAAAAAAAAAATCAATGCACTAGCATTCTCTTCAAATCACACATGAAGACATCAACTTACCTTCATTACAACAGATCCAGCAGTAGCATTGGATCTAATAATTGCTTTATAATCCGACTGCATAAAGATGGGTTTATTATCGTTCACATCATCAACGGAAATGTGAAGTGTGGTGAAGCCAGTGCGCCCACCTATGTCCATTGCCATCACGGTGAAGGCAAATTCAGCTCTCGCTTCACGATCGAATATTTCTGATGTCCATACATCACCTTTATGAAAGAAAATGAGACATTATTTTACAGTATATGATAATGCATGACCGCATTATCATAATGCAAAAGAAGGAATGTACGAATAATGTAAAATTATGAATATGTACATAATAGAAACCTGGAGCACTGTATATCTTATCAGGAGAGGCTCCAAATTTATGGTATTTTTCCAAATTAAAAGTCTTAAAATTTTTGCTCATATATGGACATGTAGCGCCTGTCAGTTTTCCATGTATGTGTTCTCAATGGAGTGACCAGATCCAATAGTTTCCTTGAGTAATTATTTTATGAATATAAGCACAGAACAGTATATGTAGTAAGCCTTAAATTTAACAGATCAATTGGGGAGAATGGGTCGTTAGTAATGGTGATAATAGCAGATAGAGATGAGATTGTTTTGTCATGATGATAAAGTCAATTTGTTACAATCCTGTAACCTTTGGATTTTTTTTATTATTTCAAAATCAACCAGCTCAGAAGATTTTGTCCTGTATTTCCAAAGTCCATCAACTCAAGGTTTATTAAGTTGAGGGTTTACTTTAAATAATGTCATCATAATCATATACAGTGGAACCCCGAGTTTCGTCCTCCCTGAGTATTGGACGCTTCAAGTTTAGAACCATTTTTTCAGCTAAATTTTGTCCCGAGTTTTGCACTGTGCCCCGTGTTTTGTCCCAAGTACCAGACCTGTCTGCCTGCCCGTGCCTGCGCGCCTCCCCGCGCTGGCATCGTGAGTCAGTCTGGCTTTGTTTATCTTTGAGTGAACATCACCCTGCACGCTCATCCAAACATTTCATAATTAATTCATTGTGTTTGGTGCTTGTTTATTGAGTGCAACTGTGAAATAAGTCACCATGGGCCCAAAGAAACTTCCTAGTGGCACCCCTTTGGTAAAGAAAGTGAGAAACGCCATAGAAGTGAAGAAAGAAATACAGTAGTACCCCGAGTTTCGAACTGCTCCCAACTCGACCTATTATGTAAGTGTAATATTGTAAGTGCTTTTATAAGTGTATTTTCGGGGGTCTGAAACGGACTAATCTAATTTACATTATTCCTTATGGGAACAAATTCGTTCGGAAACAGCACTTGAACAGCCTTCTGGAACGAAGAAAGTTCGAAACTCGGGGTACCACTGTAGTACAAAAATACGAGAATGGTGTGTGAGTTGCGGAGCTTGCCAGGATGTATGGCACAAGCAAATCAACAATCGCTTCTATCCTGGCAAAGAGAAAAGAAATCAAGGGAGCTGATGTTGCGAAAGATGTAGACGTGTTAACCAAAAATAGATCACAAACAATCGAAGAGGTTGAGAAGTTGTTGCTGGTGTGGATCAACAATAAACAGATAGCGGGTGATAGTGTTTCGGAGTCGCTCATTTGTGAAAAGGCAAGGCAGTTGCATGACAATCTCAAAGAAAATGACTGCAACGAGTGCTGATAGTGAATTTAAGGCCAGCAGAGTCTGGTTTGACAGATTTAAGAAGTGTAGTGACATCTTAAAGAGGCGCCAGAAACAGCACTCTGGACAGTTATTTTGTGTGACAGGGGTCAAGTGACTCTCAAGCTGTTCCTAGTAGCATTAAAAGACAAAGAAGGGAAGTAACCCCAGATAAGGACTTGTTACCTAAAGTTTTTATGGAAGGGGATTCCCCTTCCAAACAATAAGTGCTCCCTCACTCCTCCCTATCTTCCAGATGCCAGCAACAGTCTTCAATAAAGGTAAGTAAACGTTATTTTAAATGTTTATTTATCTATTGTGTAGGTAGTAGGTTGGTAGACAGCAACCACCCAGGGAGGTACTACCATCCTGCCAGGTGACTGTTAAACAGAAACCTGAAACTGTTTTACATGATGGTAGGATTGCTGGTGTCTTTTTTCTGTCTCATAAACATGCAAGATTTCAGGTACGTCTTGCTACTTCTACTTACACTTAGGTCACACTACGCAAACATGTACACGTTTATGTATACACACTCATCTGAGTTTTCTTTGATTTTATCTTAATAGTTCTTGTTCTTATTGCTTTTCCTTTCATATCCATGGGGAAGTGGAATAAGAATCTTTCCTCCGTAAGCCATGCGTGTTGTAAAGTCAACTAAAATGCCGGGCACAATGGGCTAGTAACCCTTTTCCTGTATAGCTTACTAAAAGAAGAAGAAGAAAACCGTCAAAGTGGGATGTTTGAATGTGCGTGGATGTTGTGCGAATGATAAGAAAGAAATGATTGTAGATGTTATGAATGAAAA
>WNWK01045731.1:0-14602 GCA_009830355.1 Cherax destructor | reverse complement strand
CATTTGTATATATATTATAGAACAATAGTAATAAAGATTTTTTTGTATTGTTCATTTGTGTAAACAAGTTTTGTAAACAATATAAAGATACTAATGTTTATGCTATTATTGTGTTGCATACAACGAATGTATATATATACATTGCACCTTACCTTGGCCTCACAGGCCACATAAGTTACGTAAAAAAGAAAATAATGAAAAAAAAAAAGAAATCTATGAATGGAAGTAAACAAATGTTTACTGAGTGAGCGGCATTCGCCGATGTTGCCATACGCGGCTCATTTTCTGCCAACTTTACACCTCCATATCTCGTTAAGTATTGATGGCAAAAATCTGTTTTTAGGATAAAAACAATCAGAAAAATAATCTTAACATTTTGATAAGAAAAACTAATTTTTTTTTTCGAATATTTTGCGACAACAGAATGGCACTCAGGATTGAGGGTTGCGACAGTCAAACGGTTAAATGTTCATTTATCCATTTCTTTAGTAATTTTATTTAGTTCTCATTGTTTTGTGTATGTAAAACTATAGTTAATCTTGAAAAAAATATTTTTTTGTTGATACAGTGGACCCCCGAGTAACGAACATCCCGGAAATCGTACAATTATGTAAGTATATTGTAAGTGCTTGTGGAAGTGTATTTTTTGGGGTCTGAAATAGACTAACCTACGTGACATTATTCCTTAAGGGAGTAAATTCGTTCGGTAATGGCACTTGAGCAGGCTTCTGGGATGAAGTTTTTACGTTACTCGTGGGTCCACTGTATTTTTGTCTGGAATGAATTGTATTTACAGTGGACCCCCGGAGTTCGTGATTAATCCATTCCAGAGGGTGCTGCGAACACCGAATATAACGAACTCCGAATCTATTTTCCCATAAGAAATAATGGAAATAAAATTAATTCGTTTCAGACACCCAAAAGTACAGTGGACCCCCGGTGTTCGTTATGCTCCAAACTCGAACAATTAAGTAAGTGTATTTTTGTAAGTGCTTTTGTAAGTGTATTTTTGTAAGTGCTTTTGTAAGTGTATTTTTGGGTGTCTTAAAGGACTAGTCTAATTTACATTATTTCTTATGGGAATAAATTCGTTTGGTAATGGCACTTGAACAGCATTCTGGGACGAAAAAATTACGAAAACCAGGGGTCCACTGTACAGTGGTACCTCGAGTTACGATGGTCCCCAAAATCGCCCTTTTATGTAAGTTTATTTTTTTAAATGCTTTTGTAAGTATATTTTTGGGGGTGTAAAAGGACTAGTCTATTTTACATTATTCCTTATGGGGATAAATTCGTTTGGTAATGGCACTTGAACAGCATTCTCGAACGAAAAAATATCGTAACTCGAGGTACCACTGTATTTAAATAAATATTGCTTCCACATTAAATTACACAGAAAAGAATGAGATATAAAGTACATAAAACAGTAATAACTTGACACTTACCTTTATTGAAGAGTTGTTGATGTGTGGAAGATGGAAGGAGGGGAGAGGAAGGAGTAGTTGCTAGTGTTTGGAAGGGGAATCCCCTTCCATTAACACTTCAGGTACCAAGTTCTTTTCCTTGGTTACTTCCCTTCTTTGTTTTTTAATGCCACTAGGACCAGCTTGAGAGTCACTGGACCCCTGTTGCTCAAAAAAGTGTTCCAGAGAGTTCTGTTTCTGGCGAATGTTTGGAATTGTGCCGGCGACAGGGTGTGTGTTTGTGGACAGGACAAGATAGTCCTTCAAAATGACACTAATATAAACTCTATGGCTTATTTATCTATTACAATTCATCTAATAGGACATAATAAACAATATTAATAACATAGAAACATGACATATACTTTAGAATGAATAAAATGTCATTACGAATGTGAGGACTGGTGTTGTGTTGATTGTTGTTGGGTGTATGAGGGCCACTGAAAGATAAGCCTTAACCCTTTGGGGGTCGGTGCTGTACTAGTACGTTTTACGAGCAGGGGTTGGTGCCGTACTAGTATGCCCAAATTCTAGCGGCCTCAATTTAAGCAGAAAACGTCTGGTAGGCATACATATGAAAGAATGGGTCTGTGTGATCAGTGTGAGCAGTATAAAAAAAATCCTGCAGTACACACTGCATAATGAGAGAAAAAAAAACTCTGACCGTTTTTTCGATTAAAACAGCGACTTTGCAGTCGATTTTCGTATGGTATTTATTGATGTATTCTCGTTTTATTGGTCTCATTTGATAGAATGGAAGATATATTACAGAAATAGAGATGATTTTGATTGGTATGACAATGACAAGTACCTTGAAATTGAGCTCAAAGTAGCGAAAATGTACGATTTTGGACGATGTTCAAGAGTAAACAAATCACACCATGCGTCCAATACACATCAACTGGCGAGTCTTATATTCATGCACAAGTGCTCTTGATATTATTTATACCATTTTTACAATGATGCAGTTGTATACATAACAGTAAATCTTCTATTTTTGTGAGAATAAAAATTCAAAATGGAAAGCAAAAGTAATGGAACAGGGGCCTGGAGACGTGGCTAATGAACAGAGAACATGTTATTTTAGTGCCAGGAATGTCTGCCTTGTTTACTCTGGACCCTATTTTGAAATTGGCATCGTTTGAAATTTGTGTGAAATTGGACAATTGCCATTTTCTGACCACTATTTTGGGTAGATAAAATTGGTAAATAGGCAGTTTCTTCTACTCATTCAATAGAAGAAAAGGAGTTCTAGCGAAATAGCTATAATTTTTGGAGACTGACACATTGGAATTTGTCGAAAATAGGGCTCGAAGTGGGTGAAATCGCCGATGCGTTAGTGTCATAGATACCTATAACTTCGCGAAAGCATAATTTCGTTAGTTTTCGATCAAATTTCATAATTTTGGTGGTGTTATGATCGGAAAAAGATTCTCTATCATTTCATAAGAAAAAATTAATTTTTTTCCCCCAAAAAATTTTCGACCCCAGGAACACTTTCCTGAGGCCTGTCGACCCCCAAAGGGTTAAATAAAGATTTCCGCAAGACACGGCAGTGTTGTCAGTCACCCTAAATAACTCCAACAACATTGGAGGAGTTAAGATTCGTGTCGTCATTTTTCTATCGATTAATGGCTTAATTTACTTGCTACACTGTTAATGCTACACTTTATCGCTGGCTGGCACTATAGCCTTTATCAACTCCTGCTGCTTTAGTATCATAACATATCGTAGAATCACTGAATCACTTAAGAAGACACATTCTCCCTTCTCAGCCCTTTACCAAAGGGCTGGCAATAAGAGCTTTCTTGGGGCCCATGGTGGCTTATTTAGCAGTTGCAAGCACTAAAAACACTGGAGTAATGACAAAATGTATGGTATGAATGCGTGGGAATGCGTGGGTGCTGGTAAACAATGGCACACTGACTCTCAATGGAGTGTCGGGCCCGCTTGGACCACGCGTACGCATCTGGGATGAATCACAAACTCCGAGCGGATCCACGACACCGAACCAATATTTTCGCGAAAAAATATCACGAACTACGATTTTCACAAACTCCGACGCCAACGAACTCCAGGGGTCCACTGTACATTAATTCTTATGGGAAATATTATTTCGGTTATAGGCCATTTCGGTGTTAGGCTGAGCTTCTGGAACGGATTACGGCATATAACCGAGGATCCACTGTAATCCATTGTTTTTTGTGCTTGCAATTGCTAAATAAGCCACCATGGGCCCAAAATAAGCTCCTAGTGCCAACCCTTTGGTAAAGAAAGTGAGGAACACCATAGAATTAAAGAAAGAAATCATAGCAAAGTACCAAAGTGGAGTTGATAAAGGCTATAGCACCAGCCAGTGATAAAGTGTAGCATTAACAGTGTAGCAAGTAAGTTAAACGATTAAGTGATAGAAAAAGGACAACACAAAACTTAACTCCTCCATTGTTGTTTGAGGTATATAGGGGCACTGAGACCAACACTGCCCTCTGCCACCATCTCCTCCAAGGTAAGTGTAAATATTCCTTATTTATAAAGTGTAAATATTTCTTATTTATAAATTAAAGTGTAAATAATTCTTATTTATAAATTACGTACATTGCTTCAGCGTGAATAGTGGTGGTGGCTTCTGCTGCCGCCCACCACCACCACTATATGTACGGCTTATGGTCAGTGGCCCTTATAAACCCAACAACAATAACACACTACCACCAGTCCTCACATTCGTAATGCCATATTTTATTCATTCTAGAGTATATATCATGTTTCTGTGTTATTCTTCTTCTTTCAACAAATCGGCCATATCCTACAGAAGCAGGGTGTCCCAAAAAGAAAACAAGTTTCTCTTTTTAACTTTAGTAATGTATACAGGAGAAAGGGTTACTAGCCCCTTGCTCCCGGCATTTTAGTCGACTCTTACGACATGCATGGCTTACGGAGGAAGAATTCTGTTCCACTTTCCCATGGAGATAAGAGGAAATAAGAACAAGAACTAGTAAGAAAATAGAAGAAAACCCAGAGGGGTGTGTATATATATGCTTGTACTTGAATGTGTAGTGTGACCTAAGTGTAAGTAGAAGAAACAAGATATACCTGAAATCTTGCATGTTTATTAGACAGAAAAAAGACACCAGCAATCCTACTATCATGTAAAACAATTACAGGCTTTCGTTTTACACTCACTTGGCAGGACGGTAGTACCTCCCTGGGCGGTTGCTGTCTACCAACCTACTACCTAGGTTCTATGTTATTAATATTGTTTATTATGTCATATTAGATGAATTGTGGTAGATAAATAAGCCACAGAGGTGATATTAGTGTCATATTGAAACATTTTGTCCAGCCTCCAAACAATAAACTCTCCTCCCTCTCCCCTCCCCTGTCTTCCATACACCAACAAGAGTCTTCAATAAAGGTAAGTGTGATGTTAAATGTTCATTTATACATGTTATTAGTGCTTTATATTTATTAGTAATTCTTTTCTGTATGTAAATCTATATTTAATCTCTAAAAAAATATTTTTTTTGTTAATATACTCCTGGGTGTCTGAAACGGATTAATTGGATTTACATTATTTTTTATGGGGAAAATGGTTTTGAAAATCGTGAATTTTGACTTTCGGCAGACTCTCTGGAACGGATTAATCACAAAATTCAAGGGTCCACTGTATATGTATTAGAAATCATATATAGGGGATGGACAAAATAATATGAACATCTGCTGGTTGAACTGTTGAACATCTGAATAGTCAATTTAAATGTGTTACAAGGTCCCCTCTATCATTTTCTTTCATTCACATCTACTGATACATTGCAGAACAAAGTAGAGACAAGAATGAAAGACCTTACAGACTCCCTCTATGGTCCTGTCTGCATGATGGTAATGGTAAGACAAGCTCCAACAAAAGCAATAGTGGAAGCAAGAAGCAGCTGTGTGACCAGAACAGTCGAGTATTAAAGCGTATTGTTTCAAAATGTCATAAGACTACAGCTGCAAAAGTGACTGCAGAGCTAAATCAGCATCTTGTAAACCAGGTTTCAATCAAAACAGTTCATGTTGAACTCCTTGCAGCTGGATATCATGGCAGGGTTGCAATTCTTAAACCTTTCCTTTCAGAAGGAAATATTGCAAAGCACAAAAAATGGTGCAATGACCGTAAGAATTAGACAATGGACCAATAGAAGAATGTTATGTACTCCAACGAATTTTCCTTTACACTTTTACCAACTTCTGGCCTAGTTTACCTCTGGAGACACTAAAGAAGCTTATAATCGTGAAACACAGAGGCGGATCCGTGATGATTTGGGCAGCAATATCATGGAATTCTCTTTGCTCTGCTCTAGTACTGCATGGTAGGGTTAATGCCCAAACATTTGTTGATTTTGAGTGACTAAGTCCATCCAATGGTACAAATGCTGCTTCCCAATGCCAGCACTATCTTCCAAGATGATAATGCACCAATTCACACCGCTAGAGTTGTTCAAAATTGGCATGAAGAACATGAAAGTGAAGTTGAATACTTGGATTGGTCTCTACAATCATCGGTTCTAAGTAATATCGAGCATCTGTGGGGTCAACTGGAACAGCAAGTCAGGAACTGACTTCCTCCACCATTGTCTTTGGAAGAGTTAGAGCAGGTTTTATTTGAGGAATGGCTAAAAAATTCCCTGGATACTGTTCAAATGCTATATGAATAAATTCCTGGATGAACTGATGCTGTTTTAACTGCAAATGGAGAGCCAACTCCATATTAACCCTTTGACTCTCGCAACCCCAAATCCTGAAGTGTCTCCTGGTGTTGCAAAATATTAAAAAAAAAAAAAAAAAAAAAATCTTATGAAATGATAGAGAATCTTTTCCTGATGGTAATGACACCAAAAGTACGAAATTTGATGGCAAACTTACGGAATTACGTTCTCGCGAAGTTAGTGATCTCGGCGATATACAGTCAACCCTCCGTTTTCGTGTATCTCCGTTTTTGGTGATTTCAGTTTTCGGGCACTTTTTTCGTGGAAATATTACCTCCGTTTTCAGTGATTGGCTCCATTTTCGTTCATGGTACAGAACCTGTCCAGTGCCCAGTGCACATACAAAGCTCGCAAGCCCGCCTCCCACGCACATTCTCAGGCAGTGTAGCATTGTTTCTGGTTGAGTGAACATTATCCTGCGAGTTCATACAAAACATTTCTTAACAATCCATTGTTTTTTGGCCCTTGATTATTGTGTGTGACTGGTAAATAAGCCACCATGGGACCCAAAGAAAGCTCCTAGCGTCAGTCCTTTGGTAAGGAAAGTGAGGAACACCATAGAATTAAAGAAAGAAATTGTAGCAAAGTATCAAAGTGGAGTCGATAAAGGCTATAGCACCAGCCAGCGATAAAGTGTAGCATTAACAGTGTAGCAACTAAGTTAAGCCATTAATCGATAGAAAAATGACGACACAAAACTTAACTCCACCATTGTTTGTTTGAGGAATATAAGGGCACTGAGACCAGAGCTGCCCTCTGCCAACATCTCCTCCAAGGTAAGTGTAAATATTTCTTATTTATATAAGTGTGAATATTTCTTATTTATATAAGTGTGAATATTTCTTATTTATAAATTAGTGTAAATATTTATTTATAAATTAAAGTGTAAATATTTCTTATTTATAAATTATGTACATTGTGTGAATAGAGGTGGTGGCGGCCTGCTGCTGCCGCCGACCACCACCAACAGTATATGTACGGCTTATGGTCAGTGGCCCTTTAACCCAACAACAATAACACTACCGCCAGTTCTCTCATACATAATTATATATTTTATTAATTCTAGAGTATATATCATGTTTCTATGTTATTAACCCATAAACTGTCCGCACATAGATATACGTTCACTTGCGTAGCTGACCGAATATTTTTATTTTTTTTTATTTTTTTTTTAAATGAAGAGCGCATTTTTAGAAATAGGATAGGCTAAAAAAAAACATTTTAGGGCCAGTACTTACTGAGATATAAGCCCGCGAAGTTGGTGCTAAATGATGTGGTGTCGGCAACATGGAGCACTGCCGCTTGCAGAAACAATAAACATTTATCGTTTTTTTTTCAAATTTTTTCCATTTTCTGTTGTTTTCATGCTATGATAATAATGTTTTGATGCAGATCTATTAATTTCATTGCCAATTCTTGTTTAGACACAAATGTTTGGTACTGAATTAGTAATCATACTGTCACAAACACACATGTTCACACTGATAAATGAATTTGTATACCCGGTTCAATCACATACTATTGTTTACATATATATACAAGGTATTTACAGGTCCCATTTATGTTTCTAGAAGTCCACCACTGTATGATACTCTAAGAAGCATGGATTCATACAGAGTGCCACTCCACATTGCTGACACATGAATCGTGTGTCTTTTCGCACTTGGGGTCGCTGTTTACTGTAAGCACACACAACACACTTTTTCTGTGAGTACTTCTTCTTTGGAGTAGATGGTAATGGTATCAGGCAGTGACAGTTAGGGATTATTCGGTTGGGCACTTCCCCTTCTGGTTGTGGGGTGACAGGTCGCTGTTGTGGGGTGACAGGTCGCTGTGGAGTGGCAGGTATAGGTGTGGTACCATACTTTCTCCCTATCTGCTTGATGACATTTAGGGTGAATTCTGCATATCGTTGTCGCTTCCCAGTCTTTATTTCATACATGTTGAAGGCATTGAGCATTGCAATGTCCACAAGGTGGAAAAACACTTTTATATACCACTTGCGACTCCTACGCACACAGTCAACAAAGCCTATCATCATGTCACACTTGTCGACTAGTCGCATATTGTTTGTATAGTCGATGACAACAGCTGGCTTTTCAACAGGTTGATCGTTGAGCTTGCTGATTCTGTCTGTTTGTACCATCTCGTTTCTGTGGATGGTTGACAACAATGTCACGTCTCGTTTGTCATGCCATGTCAGTGCCATGATGTCATTGGCATGAAACACTTGCAATACACTTCCTCCAGTGAACTTTGGCATGTGTTTTCTATTTCTTCTCACTGTTCCACATACAGTGGTACCCCGACTTACGATATTAATCCGTCAGCGAGGGCATATTTTAAGGCGAAACAATCGTTAAACGAATCAATTTTCCCCATAAGAAATAATGGAAATAAATTTAATCCGTCCAAGACTTCCAAAAGTAGTTAAATAAAATATTTTTAGAACTTTTGGACATTAAATAATAAATAATTGAATAAAGAATACATAAATACACATGCAAATATTGTACAATAACATGTCACTTACATTTATTGAAGAGTTGTTGATGTGTGGAGGATGGGAGGAGGGGAGAAGGTGGAGTAGTATGCTAGTGTTTGGAAGGGGAATCCCCTTCCATTAACACTGCAGGTGGTAAGTTCTTTTCTGGGGTTACTTCCCTTTTTCTTTGAATGCCACTAGGACCAGCTTGAGAGTCACTAGACCTCTTTCTAACAACAAATTTGTCCAGGGAGCTCTGTGTCTGGCGATTCTTTAACACACCCCTGAAATAACACACCACTGTGTCATTGTCAGGTTGCCAGCACGCCTGCAACAGCATGGTTAGGGTGATATTCATCCATAAATGCTTGCACATCACTCCATTTGGCACAGATCTCCTAATCCTTGAAGAAGGCACATTCTTCCATTTTTGTTCCACCTCCACCTCCTCTCTGAACCATTGTCCTGACCTCTGCTCTCTTGTTCCAGTTGCTGTTGAAGCTCTTGCAGATCTTCAGTGGTTAGCTCTTCCTTGTGCTCCTCCACCAACTGTTCCACATCCTCACCACTCACCTCTAACCCCAAAGACTTGCCCAATTCCACAATTTCTTCCAAAACAGGCTCAGGCTCAGGCTCAGGGTTCTGAGGCTCAGCCCCAAAACCTTCAAAATCCCTCCTAGGACACAGTCTGGCCACAATTTTCTCCAGGCAGAGTTCAAAGTCCTGGTAGTCACTCCCTCCCAAGCCTTACCTATAAGGTGTACACAATGCAGCATATGGAAATGTTTTTCCAAAATTCTCTTAGGGTTATGTTCATGTCTGTGGTCACATCAAAGCACTTTTGAAACATTGCTTTGGTATAGAGTTTTTAAAGTTGGAAATGACCTGCTGGTCCATGGGCTGGAGGAGAGGAGTGGTATTAGGGGCAAGAACTTCACTTTGATGAATTTAAACTCTCCACAATTTTCTCTACCAAGTTTGGAGGATGACAAGGAGCATTGTCCATTATCAGGAGGCACTTAAGTGGCAAATTATTGTCCAATAGATATTTCTTCACACTGGGGCCAAACACTTCATTGAACCAATCTAAGAAAATGTCCTTTGTGACCCAAGCCTTTTGTTAGACTTCCACATCACACACAAGTTAGACTTGCTGACACCGCATCTGCCAAACACTCGGGATTTTCAAAAAGATACACCAGTAAAGGCTTCACTTTGCAATCACCACTGGCATTGGCACAAAGCATCAAAGTTAGCCTGTCTTTCATAGGCTTATGTCCTGGCTGTGCCTTTTCCTCCTGAGTAATGTAGGTCCTGTTGGGCATTTTCTTCCAAAACAGGCCTGTTTCATCACAATTAAACACTTGTTGGGGGAGGAATTGTTCAGCCTCTATGTACTCCTGGAATTCAGGAACATATTTTTCAGCCGCACTTTTGTCACAACTGGCTCCCTCACCATGCCTCACAACACTATGTATGCCACTCGATTCTTAAATTTGTAAAACCAGCCTCTGCTGGCTTTAAATTCGCTCACTTCACTCGTTGCAGGCATTTTCTTAAGGAGATCATCATGCAACTGCCTTGCTTTTTCACATATTATTCCCTCCGAAACAGTATCTCCTGCTAACTGTTTCTCGTTGATCCACACCAACAACAACCTTTCCACATTTTCCAGCACTTGTGGTCTGTGTTTTGTGATCACAGATGCACCTTTTGCAACAACAGCTTCCTTGATTTTACTTGAATATTTCTTATCCACAATGGTAGCGATGGTAGAATAGGGTTTACCATACAGCCTGGCCAGCTCACTGATACGCACTCCACTTTCATATTTTTCTATTATCTCCTTCTTCACTTCTATCGTACATATATTTCTGTTCCTCTTTGCCACAGGCTTAGCACTAGGATCTTTCCTTGGACCCATGGTAGCTTATTTAGCAGTTGCAAGCACTAAAAACAGGTGGAATAATGACAATATACTGGTATGAATGCGTGGGTGTGGGTGGGTGGTCGCTCTCGCTTGTAAACAATAGCACTGACGCTCCCTGGAGTGCGCGCTCAGCTGGGCGCCAAGCGGACAGGTCCGGTACGAATGTCGGTAGACGAAGCAAACATCGTAAGTCACAATCAAATTTCTTACGTTTTAAATATCGGTTATCGAAAATAACGTAAGATGATAACATCGTAAGTCGGGGTTCCACTGTATATCAGTATTGTTCACACGTAGGAAATCAGCAAGCATAGGGCTTGTGTACCAGTTGTCTGTGAATAATGTATGGCCCTTGCCAAGGTATGGCTGCATCATCTTGCGAACAACATCACCAGAAATGCCCAACATGCGCCTGGTATCATCAAGTGTATTTTTACCTGTGTAGATAATGACATCCAACACAAGACCAGTCTCACAGTCACACATAACAAACAGTTTTATACCAAAGCGATTACGTTTGCTTGGTATATATTGTTTGAATGACAATCGTCCCTTGAACAGAATCAAGGACTCGTCAACAACAATGTTCTTGAATGGATAAAAGTAGGCACTGAATTTTTGCTTGAGATACATAAACAATTCCCGGATTTTGTAGAGGAGGTCATTTCGGTTTGGTGTATTCCTATCTGAGAAGTGCAACATTCTTAGCAACAGAAGGAATCTGTTGCAGGGAAGGAGGTCACGGAAGACTGGAGTGCTAATGAAGTGGTCTGTGGACCAGTAGTTTGCTATATTGTTCTTAAATGTGTGTGGCATAAGCATGATAGTGCCAAGGAATAAATACATTTCAGCAACAGTTGTATCTTTCCACCTGCGCAGCCGTGACGATTCTGAAAAATCTGCATGGGCCATTGTATACTGGTAGTACAGGTTGGTCTGGGTAACAATCAGGTTCATTATTGGCTCATCAAAGTATAGTTGAAAATAGTCTAACTCTGTAGACTCATTTGTGATGGGACAGTGTGGCATGATGCCACTTCCACTGCCATCAAAATTGAAAGGATGTGGCACGAATGGTGTATGTTCAGTCCACTTCCATTCACGATCAGATGGTGCAGGTGGACCTGTGGTATGGGAGCGTGGGGAGCAGGAGGAGGGACGGGAGTGGGGCCAGCACATGATTGAGAGGGTGCCTCGTGGTCCTTTGTCTGTCCACACACAGCGCCACGAGGTCCAGGCACCGTGCCACCCACCACCTCTTCCTCCATCCCAGCATACTCTCCTTCATTATCACTTTCACTATCAGTGGCTGGGGTTTTGGATCGTGACCTGCCACAACCCTTGCCTCTGACTGCATTTGGCACACTGCCTGAACGTAGGTTATGACACCCAAAAGTACGTTTCACTGGGGAATAATGATAATCACTGTCACTCAACGAATCGTCTATGGGCATAAAATCAATTTCTTCATCGTCACTTATATCACCTTCACTATCGTCATTATCATAACACATGGAAAATGATAATTTCCTCTTGCGGAGTTGCCTTTGGGTAGTAACACTAGCAACCCCAGAGGTGCTGGGTTGAGGGTCTGTGGCCACACTGGCCATCCCAGAAGTGCTAGGCTGAGGGTCTGGTATTGCCACACTGTCCACCCCAGAGGTGATGGGCTGAGGGTCATCTGGGTTGTCATCAATAGTTTCACTAATTCCTTGATTATTAGTGACTATATCACTGTCAAATTCACTAACCTCGTGTTCTGTTTCACTTTCCGAGAATAGTAGAGTGTTAATACGACGAGGCGTTAGTGAATCACGGGGGTTTGCCATGATGTTGACCCAAGATGGAGCTGAAACTAACTGGGGCTACCATGGAGTCCTGGCGTCCCCGATTTTTCATACTCGCACACTGAGTGCATACCCATTCTCTCATGTCTAGGCGACTCAGGCCTATCGCGCTAAATTTGAACGAATGTAAAATGAAACGTAGATGTACGTTCGGTCAGCTACGCGCGTGAACGTATATCTACGTGTGGACAGTTTAAGGGTTAATATTGTTTATTATGTCATATTAGATGAATTGTGATAGATAAATAAGCCGTAGAGCTGATATTAGTGTCAAATTGAAGTATTTTGTCCTGCCTCCCAACACTAAACTCGCCTCCTCTCCATCTTCCATACACCAACAAGAGTAGCCAATAAAGGTAAGTGTGATGTTAAATGTTCATTTATACATGTTATTAGTGCTTTATATTTATTTGTCATTCTTTTCTGTATGTAAATCTATATTTAATCTCTAAAAAATTATTTTTTGTTAATACTCCTGGGTGTCTGAAACGGATTAATTGAATTTACATTATTTCTTATGGGGAAAATGGCTTCAGTTTTCGTTGATTTCAGTTTTAGTCGATCCCTCTGGAACGGATTAAGCACGAAAATGGAGGGTTGACTGTATACGCATTGGCGATTTCGCCGAATTTGAGCCCTATTTTCGGCCAATTCCATTGTTCCAGTCGACCAAACTCATAGCTATTTCTTTAGAACTTCATTTGTTCTATCGATTGAGTACAAGAAACCGCCAATTTACCGATTTCAACTACCCAATAAAGTGGTCAGAAATTGGCAATTTGGCCAATTTCATGCAAAATAAAAAAGATGACAATTTCAAAATAGGGTCCAGAATAAACAATACAGACATTCCTGGCACTAAAATAAGATTTTCTCTGTTCATTAGTCATGTCTTTAGCCCTCTTATATTCTTTGCTTTCTATTTCGATTTTTATTCACACAAAAAAGATGATTTACTGTTATGCAGACTACTGCATTATTGTAAAAATGGTATAAATAATATCAGTGCACTTGTGAAAGAATATTAGACTCACCAGTTGTTGTGTATTGGACGTGTGGCGTGATTTGTTTACTCTTGAACATTGGCAAAAATCGAACATTTCCGCTACTTTGAGCTCAATTTCAAGGTCAATTTCTTCATGAAACTAATCAAAATCATCTCTATTTCTGTAATATGTTTTCCATTCTATCAAATGAGACCACGAAAAAGAGAATACAACCATAAAACTATACGAAAATACTGTAAACCTCAAAGTCAGCGTTTTAATCCAAAAACACGGTCAGTTTTTTTTTTCTCATTATGCACTGCATGGTGCAGGATTTTTTTATACAGCGTACACTGACCACACAGACCGATTCTCTCACATGTGGGCCTACCAGCTTTCTCCCGCTTGATTTGAAGCCTCTAGAATTTTTGAGTATACAGTGGTACCTCGGTTTAGATATTTTTCGTTCCAGAATGCTGTTCAAGTGCCATTACCAAACGAATTTATCCCCATAAGGAATAATGTAAAATAGACTAGTCCTTTTAGACCCCCAAAAATACACTTACAAAAGCATTTAAAAAAATAAACTTACATAAAAGGGCGAGTTTGGGGACCATCGTAAACCGAGGTACCACTGTATATACATCCGAAACTCTGGCTCGTAAGATGTATATATATATGACCAAAACAGTCAAAGGGTTTAAGACAAAAATGGTAAAATAACAAGGTGCTCACATTACAAGTACCATCCGACTTACGACGAGCTTGGTTCCAAGAGACCGGTTGTAAGTCAAATGTGACGTAAGTCGAACCTTAGAAAATTGCGGAGGATCGTAGATCCTCATTAGCACGACTTTATGTTGCACGATTTGGGTATTACCATTGAGAATTGCGGCACATTTTTTTCTAACACGAAACCTGATACAACGATTGCTTGAGGGGAAAAATTTTTAGTCTCTAGCCTGCGTGGGTTAAACCATTGAGTCAGTGGGAGTCCTACTGAGGGGGGCTATGAGCCACATCAAGTGTTTAATGCTGACGAGACAAGTGTTTTCGAAGAAAATGCCAACATGAACTTATATCAGTCAGCAAGAAAAGTGCACCAGGCTTCAAGACAGCAAAGGATACTCCCTTGCTCCTTTGCGG